>JAJOZX010002590.1:0-22500 GCA_023014485.1 Bathynomus jamesi
TACAAAAATTTCGCACAGTACGTTTCACATAAATACGCAACTTTCCCGACCCCAGCATTTTGAAATTCAAAAAAATATATATTTTTTCACACCACCCTAATGTATATACTGTACGTGGTACAGTGCGCTCATACTGTAAAAAGTATTCGTACAGAGAAATATTTCAAGTTGTATTCGTCCTTATCGTTTGTACCAACCTTGTACCTTGTCCTTATCTTTTGTACTTATCTTTTATAGCTAAGAAAAGTTTACCATTCGTATAGAACAATTTAAAAAAATAAAACTTTAGTTTAACTTCAACATATAATGTAGAACATCAAAAAATTTGAGGAAAATAAAAAAAAAAGTAAAATGCAAAATTTTCGTACATTTATTTACAAAAATATTTAATACTTTGTGTCTCCACTTTTAGGCTTGAAGAATTAAAATTTTTATCAGTAGTTGCTGTTCACTGATTAGAGACTGTTGGCATTCTGAATTCTAGAATTTCTCTGTGAATCTTTAATAAAGACGGATGGCTCTATAAGCCATAAGTAGCATGAAATGTAATGAGTGAACTGTAACAATTTTCTTTAGAAGAATGGGCTAAAATTTCCCTGAGAGATGTCGAAACCTCGTAGAAAAATATCCAAACGAATCAATGAAGTCATTCAAGCAAAGATGGACACACAAGTATTAAATAATTTTGTAAGTAAATTTACGAACATTTTTGCATCTTAAACATTTTTTTCATTTTTCACAAATTCATTAATGTTTTACATTATATGTTGGAGTTAACTAAAGTTTTATTTTTTTTAAATTGTTGTATATGAATGATAAACTTTTTTTTAGCTACAAAGATAAGTACAAAAGATAAGGACAAGGTACAAGGATGGTACAAAAGATAAGAACGAATAACTCAACTATTTCTCTGTACGATACTTATAAACGCCCTCTCTCTCTCTCTCTCTCTCTCTCTCTCTCTCTCTCTCTCTCTCTCTCTCTCTCTCTCTCTCTCTCTCTCTCTCTCTCTCTCGCTCTCTCTCTCTCTCTCTCTCTCTCTATATATATATATATATATATATATATATATATATATATAAACATACTTTTTTTAAGCGTGTTTTTTATTTTAAAGAGTAATTGAAACCCATGTACAAGTTTTAGAATTTTTGTATAAGTTCTTAAAACTCTATACATCAATGTTTTTAATGTTGTTTTTTTTTCAATTTGAAGAAAAAATTTTTAAGAATATTTTAATGTTTTTTACTGGTTTTGGAATTGCGAATTCCAGTTTTTAATCTTCAATTTCGTGTTAGTTTCAGCAATTTTGGATATCTTGGCTCCTTTTTTCTTAAAAGTAGTAAGGCGAGGAGAGTCAATCATCCAAATGGATGTTGATAAGCATGTAAAAACCCTTTATTGGTTTTCTCTCTCCTCTCTCTCTCTCTCTCTCTCTCTGTGGGTTATATTAAAAGACAGTTTTAGTTTCGAAACAGGGAGATTCTAACATCTTTTTACAATTCACTCGTTAAACCTGAACTCGAGTTCTGAATGCAGTTTTGGTCTCCGTCCCTTAGGAAGGATATAGAAAGGTTGGAAAGGGTACAAGCAAGGACTACAAAATCGATCCCTTCAATGAGACTGCAAAACTACCAACGTAGATTAGAGCGCCTAAAAATATGTTTACATTAGAGACAAGGGTACAAACAAGGGCCACAAAATTGGTCCCTTCAGTGAGACTGAAAAACTACCAGTGTAGATTAGAGCGCTTAAATCTGTTTACCTTAGAGACTAGGAGGTTGCGTGGTCTGCTTATTCAAGTTTCCAGATGCCCAATGGAACAGACAAGGTATAGACTACAGGAAATTATTTTCATTTAATACCAATCCGACAAGAAATAATGGCTTCAAATTGTAACTAAAAACATTTACTACCGTCATTTCGGCAATTTCTTCTCCTATAAAATAGTTAATATCTAGACACAACTTCCCTCGGAGGTTGTTTCAAGTATGTTAGACGTGGGGACAGTCTTAAACCATGAGTGTATTCGGAACTTTGTCTAACTTATTTTTAAACATATTTACACTTTGGCATAAATTAAGAATAGATTAGATAAGTATTTTGAAACTACAGTAGTATGATAACGTACCCTGCAGGAGTTTGTTTAAACATTTACTCCTATACTTAGTTCTCCTCCCACTTTAGAGAGACGTCTCTGGTTGCATTGTGCCCCACAGAACATGATCAACCATGGATCAACTCATTTTTTATCATTTGCTTCATAAACACCCCCAAGTGCGAGACTCTTGAATTCGCCGTAGCAACAAACGGGTGACCACCCACGAAACACTTTCATGCTCCATAAGGGACAAGTACATGGGGATAGATACAGGGACCCGCCACTGATATTTCTTGCCAGAAAGATATTTTCTCTACTCTCGTGATGACACAACACCGCGAAATATGAGCGCCTCGATATATCACTTCCCGCTTAAACACCTTTCACGGAGGGAGACCCAAGTTAAAACCGGGCAACATTCAAAAAGTTGGCAGTCACATACACATGAAAGAATCCAATTACAGAAAACACAGTCACCCATTTGCCTACCTTGTTAATATGTTTAAGAAAAGAGTAGATAAGTATTTTGTAGAAAAACAAATTCATAACAAAAAAAAAAAAAATGCGTGGCATGGATTACGTGAGGTAGAGTTGCGTTCCTGCCATCACAATTTCATTTTATCTCTTCTTTCTCTTGGGTGTCTGGATGCACGTGGCGGGAGGGCATGGTGTTGAAAATCGAGTCCTGTTCTCAACTCCTGTTTCAAACCCTTTCCTATAGAAGCATTTCGTTACTTTGCCGGAGTGATGGCTTTGCGCATACATGGGTGTAGACATGGAGAGTTTAACCTTTATTTCTCTCTTAATCCTTTTGATGCTAACCTACAATGGGCCATGGTGTTTTTGTTGGACCGATACCTCAGTAAATAGAGCTGTAAATATCTTGTATAAAATCGAGACCACATGTTCAATGTTTTTGTAACGATACCAAGTGGTTGATGCGCGATCGGCGCAAGTGTATTATTGGTTAGTTTATACAGAGGTGTTATCTAGTGTACAATCTCTATGTGTGCATACCGTAATTGTAGAGCTAGCTTATATATTCTCCTCTTTCCCCGTTTCTGGCGGGGAGGTAGCGGAGGATGGAAGAGAGCCTTATACTTTTCTGTCCAGTTTTCTACTACTGCTAAAGCAGTTAAAAAATGAACTAGTTTAATAACAGGTCTTTGAGGCTCTCTCTCTCTCTCTCTCTCTCTCTCTCTCTCTCTCTCTCTCTCTCTCTCTCTCTCTCTCTCTCTCTCTCTCTCTCTCTCTCTCTCTCTCTCTCTCTCTCTCTCTCTCTCTCTCTCTCTCTCTCTCTCTCTTACTGACCCTCCATAATCATGTAGCAGGAACTAATATAAATTCTGCTGCTTCCTTATTATTCGACGCATCCAGCACTCCAAAGGGACTCACTGTTTGTCCGAGCAAATACAACTTTTATGGAAACCATAAAAGTCATAATAACTGTACAGTTGTTGCTAATACGAGGAAAATTAGCTTTCAGCATTAAATCTTTTGGTTTATATTATTTATACGTAAAATATGGCATTATTATTATTTCTTTTATGATAGCCATCTTGTTAAAAAATTAAAGATAAATTTGTGATTGTACAAACATTGTTGCAATAGAAATCATGATATAATTAATGAAGAATTATACTACTACGATATGATATGGTCTCTATTATGAACTACTATTACTACTATTTCTGCTACTGCTGCTACTACTATTACTACTACCAGTAAATACTGGTTCAAAGTAGACAAGAAAAAACTATTTCCTTATTATGAGACGCTTTCTTTCAAGACGAATATATATATATATATATATATATATATATATATATATATATATAAACGTCCTTATTTTAATGCCATATATTATATAGTCAGTACTCACAAATTTTTCTTGATGCTGAGTTCCATATATATGTGTATATATATTGGAAGAGTTCCAGAGTGACTTACCTGAAAAGAGAAAAAGATGATTATACACACCCACACTTATCATAACCCCATTGACAATGAAAAGTGAAAAAAGAAAAAATAATCACTACCAAATTTGTGAACTGTTTTAAAAGCCAGTTGAACGAGCGACTCTGGTAGACATTTACTTGTAATATTAATAATTATCACATGGTTAGGAATAAGCTAAATTCTTTTAATATAAGTAATGTTAAGTAGATTAATAATGATAATAATGATGATATAATAATAATAATAATAATAATAATAATTATAATTCACTGAGGAGGAAATACATATATTTACACGAGTATATATGTCACAATCGTACGATCTACCATTCCCATGTTCGAACGGTATCCATATTTGTGCCATTAGAAGTTCGTTCAAAGAAGCGAATGTCCCTGAATGTCTTTCCCTCAAAGTACAAAGAAGACAATCAACGGTTTAGATTGTTTTAGATTTCTCATAATATTTCCCATCCCCATTTCTCATTCGTTCTGGAATCAATTATAATTAATTGTAATTATCTTACTCGAACCCCTCTAGTTATTAATTCCATTACATCATGCATGCCCGTTGGCTGCAATAAGATTACATCCCTTCTTTGTCGTTCGAAAAAATACATCTATTACTATACAGGGTAATTCATAAGTGTGTTTCATAAATCGCAGGGTGTATTCTTCAGACAAATGTAAAGAAAAAAGACCATATAAACATAGGTCGAGAAACCCGTAGGTTTCGAGCTACAGCAGCACGCGACACAAAATGAAACTCCTAAAGATTTTTACATTTTATGCAAATACACAGGGTGATACATTTGCTTCATTAAAGTAAATGCTCGAAATTCTTTCCTACTTCTTGAATGCATTCCTCAGCACGTCGCACCAGTGACTGTCTGACAACCCTCATCGTAAACTACCGCTAACAACCGTTCCCTGACTTCTTCATACTCACTCATTTTTCCCCTTTAACTGTCTCTCCTCTATCCTTACCCTTTATGATTTGAAGGGTCGAACATACTCCAAACTGGGTATTAAAATAAGATATCGATATAAAATAAAATAAAAACATTAATTAATTTATTTATGTAATCATCTATTAATTAATTTTCATATGAATCAAGGTGCTGATCATCCATATAATTTTGGCGCGCGCACACACACACACACACACATATATATATATATATATATAACCTTAGTTAACCTTGGTTTTGCTTCCGCCAGAATTGTTCATTCTGACGAAGGTCAAGCGTGTCACTCTACCTTAGACCTACATTTTAACGTGGAATCCGAACCACGCCTTACCAGCAGTCCAGCTTCTTAACTATTAGTACCCATTTATCTACCAACCAATTTTTTTTTATTGTGTGGAAGGATGAACAGCTGGGTTTTGCTGCTCGCCGCCTGTTGTCACCGGGTCTCGATCCCGGGGTCGATGGATTCGTAGTCAGTGACGCTAACCACTACATCACCAATGCGCATATATACACATCCATCCCCCGTTTACCGACGACCAGGTCGGTAAACGAAATGGTCGGTAAACGAAAGCCTTGTTTTACGGCTTTGGTGCCTCTTCTTTTTCTTCTTTTCTTTTTTCTTCCTCCAAATGCTGTTGTTCTTCCAACTCTATCAGCTCTTCGTTTGTCAGCTCTCCCTCTTGGTATTCCACTAAGTTTTCCACATCTTCCACTTCTACTTCTAAATTGAGGGTATTGGCGAGTAACACTATTTTTCTATTAATTTCATCGACATTTTCAAACTTATCGAAGCCTTCGAAATTACCCACAGATCGTTTTAGGCACTTCTTCCAAATACCTTTCATACACTTCGCAGTAACATCCACCCAAGCAGTTGCAATGTTTTTTATACAATGCAAAACATTGTATGATTTCCAAAAATCAGTACGATCGGTCGCGGTCGTATCTGCGGTTGGTCGATAAACGAGTAGGTCGTTAACCGGGGGATGGCTATATCTTCTTCTTCTTCTTCTCTATATCTTCTCTATATATATAAAAGAGGAAGTTTGTTTATTTGTTTAGTTGTTCGCTATAGAAAACCAAACGGTTGAACTTACAAATTTTAAAATAACTTCATAATAACCAGTTTTTTACAAGGAATCTAATGGTGCTATTTATTTTGTATTTGATGTAGTATTTAATAACGAAATTGACAATTAATGATTATTGCGTCATTTTTTTTGTAATAAATTTTTTTTAATAAACATACAAAACATAAAATAGAAATTTTTAAAGAATTTAGTGAAAATCTGGCATTCGTAAACTTTGCGGAGCAAATATTCCATCGGAGCAACATAAAATAGAAATTTTTAAAGAATTTAGTGAAAATCTGGCATTCGTAAACTTTGCGGAGCAAATATTCCAGCGGAGCAAATTTTCCAGGACAGTGCTAAATGGTTTCATAAGTGATTTAGTAACTTTGTGAATTGCAAATTATTGTTTAGTGATACAGGTGATTATGCCACCCAAGAAACGCCCTTTATATGGAAAGTCTTCTGCCGCTAAAAGAATTCAAGCACAAAGAGCAGCTGAAACAGAAGAAGAACGCAATCAAAGACTTCAAGCACAAGCTGCAAGACAGGCTGCTCAAATACAGGAAGAGACTTTGGAACAACGTAAAGCTAGACTTCGAGCTCAAGCTGAAAAGCAGGCTACTCAAAGACAGCAAGAAACTGTTGAACAGCACCAAGCCAGAGTTCAGGCAGAATCATCAAAGCAAGCTGGATATAGACAACAAGAAACTTCTGAACAACGTCAAATCAGACTTCAAGCACAACAATTAAGACAAATAACTTACAGAGAGCAAGAAACAGAGGAGCAACATGATGTACGACTTCAGGCTCAAAGAACAAGACAAGCTCAAACACCATCTCGAGCATTCAATGCTTGGCAGTGGAATTTAAGTGCTTTTAACTATATAATCCACAATATAATTATGCATCTGACAAAGTGGTTATTATTGGATCAATGTCTAAAATATGTGATAAGTTTGGTGCTAAAAAGTGGGATAAAGAATCACCAGGAATGTGTTGTACTAATGGAAAAGTTCAATTACCTGCGCTTTCGGAACCTCCAGAACCTTTGAAAACTCTACTTACAGGCACTACATCTGAATCTAAACACTTCTTACAAAATATTCAAGCATACAATTCTGTATTTCAAATGACCTCATTTGGAGCTAATATCATTATTGAAGGAGGATTCATGCCTACATTTAAAGTTCAAGGTCAAATATATCACAGAATAGGTTCACTACAAACATTACCTCATGAAGAACCAAGGTATCTTCAATTGTACCGTACTTTGTTGAAGATTTGCAACATCAAGCACAAAATAGATACAATAGAAACCCAGCAACAAGATTGGAACTAATTGTTGAACTTCAAGACATGCTTCATGCTTCAAATAATTACATTCAAAGTTTTAAATATGCTCTAGAAAATGTACCTGCTACAGAATACAAAATCATCATTGATGCCGACAAGAGACCTCCTACTGAACATGCTAGACGATTTAATCTCCCAGAATGCAATGAAGTTGCTGTGATCATTACTGGTTAAGAACATGACAAAAGAGACATTGTGCTTAAAAGTCGAGACAATACTCTGCAATTCATCAATGAAACCCATAGATCTTATGATGCTTTGCAATATCCTTTACTCTTTGTCTATGGAGAAGATGGATATCACTTTGGAATTCTCCAAGCAGGTGTACATTCTAGCAAAACAGTTTCCTGCATGGACTTCTATGCTTACAGATTTATGGTTCACAGTAATTCACTAAATCATCTTCTGTTGGCTAGAAACCTTTTTCATCAATTTGCTGTTGATATGTATGCAAAAATAGAAGCAGAAAGATTATGTTACATTAGAACTCATCAGAGAGAATTAAGATGTGATTCATATATACATCTAAGAGATGGCATCAACAATGATGTAGCTGGAGGAGAGCTTGGCCAACTTTGCATTCTTCCGTCAACTTTTACAGGCAGCCCACGTTACATGCATGAAAAACTCAAGATGCAATGACATATGTTCGCACTTATGGTCGACCTGACCTATTTATAACATTTATATGCAATGCTAAATGGAAGGAAATTCAGGATGAGTTACTACCTGGACAAACATACATTCACAGACATGACCTCACAGCCAGAGTGTTTCGCTTAAAATTATTAAAACTGATGGATTTAATGACAAAATCCAACATTTTTGGCCCAGTTAGATGCCACATGTACACTGTTGAATGGCAAAAAAGAGGATTGCCTCATGCTCATATTTTGATTTGGCTGACCAACAAAATTCAAGCTAATCAAATTGATTCTGTTATCTCAGCTGAACTTCCGGACCCTAACACAGACAAAAACCTCTTTGAAATAGTTCAAACTCAAATGGTGCATGGTCCATGTGGTTCTCTAAATTTCAATTCACCTTGCATGAAAGAAAATAAATGTACGAAACGTTACCCAAAACCATTTTTAAAAGACACTCAAACAGGAGAAGATGGTTATCCTTCATATCGCAGAAGAAAACCTGATGATGGAGGCTTTACAACGAGAATTAAACGAAATGAAATTGATAATAGATGGATAGTTCCTTACTGCCCTCTCTTGACTAAAACTTTTAATGCTCATATTAATGTAGAATTTTGTAATTCTGTCAAGTCTATCAAGTATGTGTGCAAGTATGTTAACAAGGGATCCGATGCAGCTATGTTTGCTCTACAACAACAAAATGTACCTGATGAAGTGACTAACTATCAACAAGGTCGTTACTTAAGCAGCAATGAAGCCTTTTGGAGAATTTTTAGCTTTCCCTTTCATGGAAGATATCCTGCAGTACAGCAACTAGCAGTTCATTTAGAAAATGGACAGAGTTTATTTTACTAATGAAACAGCTGCCCATCAAGCTCTTGCTCCTAGAGATACTACTCTTACAGCTTTTTTTAAACTATGTCAAGAAGATGTGTTTGCTCAAACTTTATTGTATCGCCAGTTACCATCTTATTACACATGGAACAACAAAAAATGGAGTAGAAGAAAGAGAGGAAGCGAAGTTGAAGGTCATCCAGATGTAAGATTTGACAGTGCTTTAGGCAGAGTTTACACTGTTCATCCCAGCCAGCATGAGTGTTTCTTTTTAAGAATGTTGCTGCATGAAGTTAAAGGGCCTAGATCTTTTAATGATCATAGAACAGTTGATGGTCATGTTTGTGCGACATTTAGAGAGGCATGCTACAAACGTGGAATGCTAGAAGATGATAGTCAATGGGATGCCACCTTAAGAGAAGCAGCCATATACCAATCCCCAAAGCGGCTAAGAGATTTATTTGCAATTCTGCTAAAAACCTGTGATGTGGGCAACCCTTTAGAATTATGGAACAAATACAAAGATGATTTGGCACAAGATTATAAGCACCAAGCACAACTTGCCAACCCGCATATTGACGTTGTTTACACAGATGAAATCTACAACAGAGCCTTAATTGACATAGAAGATAAAATAGCATCAATGGATGGACAACAAATACCTTCATTTGGCCTCCCACGAACCAATAGAACAGAAGTCAACAATTTAGCTACAGAGCTTATAAGAGAAACATCATATGATATCAACTACTTAACTGAATATGTAAATGAAAATGAGCCCAAGTTGTTGCCTGATCAGAGAACTGCTTATTCAACTATAATGAATAGTATCTCTCAGCAGAATGGAGGCATCTACTTTTTGGATGCTCCTGGTGGTACTGGATAAACATTTTCACAAATTTATTACTGGCCAAAGTTCGCAAGCAAAATAAAATTGCTGTAGCAGTAGCATCTTCTGGTATAGCTGCTACACTGTTGCCTGGAGGTCGCACAGCTCATTCTGCATTCAAACTTCCTTTGGATTTAGCTACTAATGATGAAGCTGTTTGTAAAATTACTAAAAATTCTGGCATGGGAGAGGTTTTTAAAAGATGTGAACTTATAGTCTGGGATGAATGTACAATGGCCCATAAAAAAGCATTGGAGGCCCTGAACAAAACTCTACAAGATGTGAGAAACCAGAAGACATTGATGGGCGGTGTAACTGTTGTCTTATCAGGAGATTTTCGCCAGACTCGGCCAGTTATACCTAAGGGAACAAAAGCTGATGAAATTCGAGCATGCCTTAAATCTTCCTGTTTGTGGCACAATGTTAAAACCTTGAAGCTTACAACTAACATGCGAGCAAGAATTTATGGTGATAGCAATTCAGGTCTATTTGCTCAGAACTTGCTACAGCTTGGCGAAGGAAAAGTTCCTGTGGACTCTGACAACAAAGTCATTATATCTACAATCAGCGCAGTGGTCCAAAGTGTTAATGAATTAACAGAAAAAGTATTTACTAACTTTAGTTAGCACCACAAAGACTTTACTTGGCTGTTTGAAAGAGCAATATTGGCACCGAAAAATGTGACAGTTAATTCTATCAACCAACAACTACTCCAAAATATTCCAGGGGATCCTTATATTTACAAATCAATTGATACAGTTATCGATCAAAATGAAGTTGTCAACTATCCAACGGAGTTTCTAAATTCTTTGGAATTTCCAGGATTGCCTCCTCACCAACTAACAACTTAAAGTTGGAGCTCCTATAATGCTTCTACGAAATTTAGATCAGCCTAAGCTCTGCAATGGTACCAGATTAATAATAAAGGCATTACAGCCTCATGTCATTGAAGCACAAATTCAAACTGGTTGTGGCAAGGGTGAAGATACTTTTATTCCTAGGATACCTCTAATAACATCAGAGATGCAGTTTCAGTTTAGGCGCTTACAATTTCCAGTAAGATTAAGTTTTGCCATGTCGATCAACAAATCACAGGGACAAACAGTGAAAGTTGTTGGGCTACAATTACAAGAAGACTGCTTCTCTCATGGTCAACTGTATGTAGGATGCTCTAGAGTAGGAACAGCTAACAATCTTTATGTATACTCTCCTTTTGGAAAAACATGCAATGTTGTATATAAAGAAGTATTGTAAATTCTAATTTCAAATAAAGCTTTGTTTGATTAAATGTTTTTTTATTTCTCGCATCACAGCTTTTGTCTACTTACTGAATAATTTGCTGAAAAAAATACTGATCTATACATTTCAAATCTAAATTTTCACCCGTGCAACGCCGGGTAATTCAGCTAGTATATATATATATATATATATATATATATTATATATAATATGTGTGGTGTGTGTGTGTGTGTGTGTGCGTGTGTAGAGTGCATTCATATTTAACTTTACATTTATATATATATATATACGAAGGTGGGCTGAAAAGTAACGTCTCCACTTGAATAATTCTGGATTGTGTAGACGTAGCCAGATAAACCCGGTTTTGTGTTATAATTTGATATCCCCACCCCATTCTAGATTGTGTAGAGGTAACCAGATATAACCGGTTTTGTGTTATAGCCTAATATTGCCTACTCATCCCACATTTTGGTTCAGTATTGATTACAATGGAAAGGAGAAAGTGTCGCTTCCATAGAAATTCATCGGCGAATGCAAGCTGTGTGTGGCAAACAGTGTGTTGATGTGAGTAGCGTTCGACGTTGGGCGAGGCAGTGTAAAGAAGGAGAAGCAGTACAAGAAGATTTACGAGACAAACTGCGAAGTGGAAGGCCTGTAACGGCAACCTACGAGTCTCACCGGAACTACGTTGACGAACTGATTCGTGGAAATCGTCGCATTAAATAAAATTAAATTACTGCAATGCTCGATATCTCCAAAGAGAGAGTGGGACACATTATCAGTATTCTCGGTTACCGAAAGGTCTGCGCCAGATGAGTGCCTCGCATGCTCACTGCCGAGATGAAAACTAAGAGACTACGCATTTGCCAAGAAAATCTGCAGCGCTTCGAAAATGAAGATGAATTTCTGTACAGTATTGTGACAGGAGGCGAGACGTGGGTCCACCATTATGACCCTGAAAATAAACGGCAATCCATGGAATATCGGCACAAAAATTCACCGCAACCAAAAAAATTCAAAGTCCAAAAATCGGCTGGAAAAGTGATGATGACTGTTTTTTGGGATATCAATGGTGTTGGTCTCGAAGACTTTACGGAAAGAGGGACAGCAATCAACTCCGCACGTTATACTGAAACGGAAGAAGTTGAAAAAACGGATCAGGAGGGTTCGCACCCACAAAAACGCAGTCATTGTTCACCATGACAACGCATGGCCTCACACCAGTGTTCAAACGCGAGAAACAATTGAGGATCTGCAATTCACCGTCTTGCCGCATCCACCATTTTGCCCCGATTTAGCACCATGCGATTTTCACCTCTTTCCTAAACTTAAAGAACACCTCCGTGGAAATCGCTACGAGTCTGACGAAGAAGTTAAGACCGCTGTGAAATTTTGGTTTCGTAGTCAAAGCTCCGAGTTTTACTAGGATGGATTTAAAAAACTCCTTTATCGTTGGCGTAAATGTATCGAGGTAGAGGGTGATTTTATAGAAAAGTAAATGTATCGTTTTGAAGAATAAACTCTAAGATACATCTCTGCTTTTGTTTCGATAAAATCCTTCAACCCGTTTAAAATTAATTTCATTGGAGGCATTACTTTTCAGCCCACCCTCGTACAATCTGATGAAGTTTCTTCTTTCCTTCATTCTTGAATACATCACATACTCAACTACATACATCACATGCACCACATACATAGCATACACAACACATGGGTCACATACATACTGCAGGCGTCACATATATTACATACACACCACATGCACCACACATATTACACACTACATGCACCACATACATTACATACGCACCACACACACATTACATACGCACTACATACACAACATACATTACTTACACACCACATGCACCACACACATTACATACACACTACATGCACCACACACATTACATACACACTACATGCACCACATACATTACATACACACCACATACAATAAATGCACACCACATGCTCCAAATACCCGCCTCTTTATTCGAAGTCACAAAAAAGCGATAAAGCTTCACCAACATACTTCCGTTTATCGTAAATATTAAGTAATATAAATGAGGTAATATTTACTCTTAATATCTAAATAATATATCTAAAATAATATCTGTAAAGATATATATGTTTAAGAGCTTATATAAAGGGTTTTCACTGCTACAGTTATGTAGTTAGACAGATATACATTTATACAGTTGAGTTGTGTTTACCTATTTTTACTCGCTAAAACTTTGAATCCGTTATAATTATGCGTAATATTGTTCGTCATAAACTCGAAAGCTGTCACGCAATGTAATTTCATCAAAAGAAATGTATAAATAAAGATGTAAAAATGAATTTCATTCACAGAAATGTAAAAAGTTCACGAGAGAAAAAATGTAAATTTGAAAAGTTTTGTTGAATTACATTTTCTCGTCTTTGAAAATCTGAATTGTTTACACATGAGATAATCCTTTGTTCGAACTCCTTTTGTGAGTCTAATTCCACTTTATTGCTTCGCATTAAAGCCCTTTAGTACTGAACCAGTTATTCATAAAGTATTAATAATATAATTAGAAGAGCATTTATAT
The DNA here is from genome assembly GCA_023014485.1 of Bathynomus jamesi. Lineage (NCBI taxonomy): Eukaryota > Metazoa > Arthropoda > Malacostraca > Isopoda > Cirolanidae > Bathynomus > Bathynomus jamesi. The sequence goes on from JAJOZX010002590.1 coordinate 13,642, forward strand.
ATAGGCCCTATATTGGAGACTCGATATAAGCAGATGTACTAAAATATGTAGTGTGTGTGTGTGTGTGTGTGTGTGTGTGTGTGTGTGTGTGTGTGTGTGTGTAAGGAGTGACACCAGGAGTGTGTGTGTGTGGAGTGACGCCAGGCAGTCTTTATATTGCTGACATACTTTTGACTTATTCCACTACAGTATACAGTACACTGAAGGCAAAATCTTTTCGAGCTGATCTTCAATTTGACATCAAACCAAGTTTTCCTTCTTGTAGGAGAACCTATTTATCTATATTTCTATATCAAGTAGGTGAAGATTATTTTACCTGCAGCGAATCAAGAAGTTAAACCTTCTTTACAGGAAAGACAAAAATTTTTTTTTTCGAATGACGTCAATTAGGATTACCAAAATCTTCTACATTCATTGAAATTTCGATACTTACGTATTAACGGGGACCACCACATATTGATGATTGGTTAGGTTAAGTTGTAATATTTTCGTTAGTTGAAAATTTCTAATACATCATATTTTTTGAACAGCAATATTTTTAAAAATATTTACAATGATTTATATTTCAAATATTTACAATGATTAATACATGTTACACAGTAGAAACAACATTTGTTTCTGGAGGCCAAAATTTTTTAATAGCATTAAGAATGGAATTGAATGGATCGTGATCATGTACCAACTGTCGCCACATAAATTCAGCAAGATATGACTCTAGGTGATGGCGTACAGTGACTCGATGCTTTTTATTTCTCCACTTAACTGATCCCCAGAGCCTTTCGATCTCTCGTGTGTGAGTACCAGTTTCCGGGTTGACGAAATTGTACTTGTGGTTGACTTTAAAGTGTTGAAATCCTGACTCTGCTAGATGTTTCGATATGTATGACGGCCGAGTCTGAGAAATTTTCAACTAACGAAAATATTACAACTTAACCTAACCAATCATCAATATGTGGTGGCCCCCCGTTAATATGTAAGTACCGAAATTTCTTTACTAGTAGTTTACATTACTACTTCAATAACTACTTAATTTGTTATTATATTTACTAATCATAATGACGAAGCTGAATTTGGTATTTTTGTAATATTTTCTATATTACAATTTGTTATCTATTTTCCAGCTTAATTACAATACAGTCAATGTAAACAAATTATACAGAAACAAAATGATAAAATTTGGTGGTGTTATACCGGATTCGACCACTTTCCTCGCAATATCCTTCAATTAATGGAAAAAAGTTTGCCTAGAAACAAAATTTCCAAACCGCAAAATAAAGTAAACGAGTAAATAAATTATAATAAATAAGTTAATAAATAATAAAATAATAATTAGAAATTATTTAAAAAAAAATTCACTAAAAAAAAAAAAATAAATTAAAACCAAAGAAAAACAATATTTTTATGCCTTTTAGAAATTTTATGTTTTTGGCGAATTTTTTTCGATATGGTACAGATGTTCTTAATGCTTCATTCGGAGGTGTGGCTCTACTTGACAGATTTGATATTAATTTTGTTTTTTAATTTTATTATGATTTATAAAATACAGAAAAATAAATTAATTACATTTTAATTCAGGTTCAGAATAATCAAAATATTCAATAATAACCGATAATAACCGATAATAACCGATGAAAGATTGATAAATTTGAAAAAAACATTGTTGAGTATAAGTCATATATATATATATATATATATATATATATATATATATATATACACAAAACGACATTGAAACATTATTCCAGTGGGCTGAAGACAACAATATGAAGTTCAACGAAGAAAAATTCCAAATTCTAAGATATGGTAATAACAAAGAGCTACAGAAAAAAGGGTACAAAACTCCGCAAGCCAAACAGATAACACCAAATCCAAAAGTCAGGGATCTTGGACTAATAATGTCGTCGGATGCAGAATTCAGAGAGCACTATAAAATCAAAATCACAATGGCTAGAAAAATAATGGGGATCATCTGGAGGAGCTTCCGCAGCAGAAAAGTAAACATTATGCTCAAATTATTGAAGAGTCTAGTCCTACCAATAATTGAGTATTGCTCAGTACTCACAAGCCCACACAGAAAAAGAGACATTGCGAGCATTGAAGCTATACAAAGGACTTTTACGTCTAAGATAGAGGAAACGGAAGGTGAAGACTACTGGTCTCGACTACAATCCCTGGAACTCTACTCTCTTGAAAGAAGGCGCGAGCGGTACACAATAATATACATATGGAAAATACATGAGGGCTCTGTCCCTAACCTCAGAAATGAAATAGAAACAAACTGGAATGAGAGAAGAGGCAGATTTTGTACGGTCCCAGCTGCGGTGGGACAAGGGGCCATGAAAACGAGGATGGAAAATACCCTCAGAATACGGGGCCCAAAGCGTTTCAATGTCCTTCCAAAAGAAGTGAGGAATCTCCAGCACACCGACCTGAATAACTTCAAGAACCAGCTGGACAGATTCTTGTGCAAAGTCCATGACCAGCCATGCGTGGCTGGCTACGAGGGCAGGAGGAGATCAAAGAGCAATTCCCTCCTTCACCAAGTCCCGCAAATGAGGCGGGATGCTGCAGAGGGGTCGACCGCAGGTTGATCCTGAACCGTCGTTCAAACTCAACAAAAGTAACAAAAGTAACAAGTGTATATATATATATATATTATATATATAATATATATATATATATATATATATATATATATATATACGAAAGTACAAGAATTATTAGAAAAAATACAATTATTACTATGGTTCCTGAATTATGGGCCACCCAGTATATATATAAAAATAATCGTAAGTAAACGTAAGACAACCAGTATATATATACTGTATATATAAATAATCGTAAGTAAACGCAAGACAACAATTAACACTGAATTAATATTAATTTTAACGCTATGTGTATATTCCATGACCGTAATGAATTAAATTATTGTTTCAACTGAAATATAGTTGTTTTTTTTGAAACATTTAACAATGATTTTTAGGATTATTTATTTTATTAATCCAAATGAACGATGCTCATAATACTTATATAGAAATTAAATTTGTTGAAATTTACCCTTCGTTTCAGCAGAAATAAGTTACTTGACTTAATTAACCTATATTTAATTGGAATTTAGAAATTAGGTAAAGAAATTGTGCTGTAATTTGAATTAACCATTACAACCGGTTAATTAACAGTGCTGTGATAAATTAAAAATTTAACCACCCACTCCTTATATATATATATATATATATATATATATATATATATATATATATATATATATATATATATATATATATATATATATATATATATACAGTAATGCTACCTAACTCTTTGGCCAAATTTAAATATGTACAGTTCATTAGCAAGAATGAAGGCATGTTAATTATTGGTAAGATGGGTTTAATCTTAACTAGATTAACTAATCTTAACTAATCTTAACGAGTCTTTATACTAGAAATACGATATTAATTGTTTACCTTAATTTAACTCTTAATTAAAAATTTAAATTTCTACTTTGTCTCCCAACTTCTTTCTGTCTGATCCACGTTTCTTCCATAAAGAAGTTTTCACCAGAGAAACTTCTTCTTGCAAAATATGTGTAAAGAGAAAATAGGTGAAATTGCTTTGAAAAGAAGGGTAAATAAGTAATTTTGTGGCTACATGTTTTTAGGTTAACTCGAAAGCCACACCCATGACAACTGGTTGGCTGGAAATTCATGATAGGGGGGAGAATTTCTAACCAATCTTGTATTACAACTTAACGTACAGTATGTCTAACTCGGACATAAGATTCACCTTAATTGGTATCACGTATGAAATAGGCGTTTCTTTGCCCTCCTCAAAGCCATACATTTTTTATCTTTTTTATCAATCCAATACGAAGAACATCTATACAGTTAGAGCTTGCTCTACACAAACTGGACCAATAAACGAACGAATCTATAGTAAGATTTCTTACTTTTTCTGTATACTGTATTTCAATTCTATATAAATTAGTAAAACATACTAAGGCTAAGGTAGAGTGACATGACTAAGGTGGAGTGACAAGCTTGACCTTCGTCAGAATGAACAATTCAGGCAAAAGCAAAACCAAGGTCAACCAAGGTTATACTTTCAATTTCTTTATATAAAGGAATACTTAAAAAGTTTTTAATATGAACTAATACGTTATCATTGTATGGTATAAATTTGCTTTTAGACTTCAGCGCATGTATGTAAGCCATTTATATAGAGGGTGTCCCGAAAATCAGTGCATAATGTTTCAATTAATAGCTACATTTAATAATATAGTGTCTTAGAGGACAACCTCTGTCTGTCTGTCTGTCTGTCTGTTCAATTAATAGCTACATTTAATAATATAGTGACTTAGGGGACAACCTCTGTCTGTCTGTCTGTCTGTTCAATTAATAGCTACATTTAATAATATAGTGACTTAATAATATAGTGACCTCTGCCTGTCTCTCTGTCTGTCTGTCTGTCGATATGTATGTGTGTATATATATATAGATATATATATATATAGGTATATATATAAGAAGAAGAAACCTCTTTTTCTGCTCTGTTTTGATATGATGCATGAATTGTTAATTAGAGACTTTCCCCAAAGGCAGGTTTAGGCAAATCGCATTACCATATGAGGTTTTCCACGCCACCAAAGTCCAAAAATAAGAAGAAAAAAAATAAGCTAAAAAGAAACACACTTTACTCTCTCTCCCTCCCCCTCCCTTCCCCCCCAACCCCCAACCCCTAAAAAGAAAAAGAAAAAAAATGTAGCCCAAATATTAAGAAAAGAAAAAGTTAAAAAATTTAAATAACGAAACGCGGTTTAGTTTTTGTTTTTCGGATTTTTTTTTCCTGCACCCTGTAATATGGTAGGGTTGGATTATAGATGGGGCAGATGGTTCGTATGTTAAGTGTCGTGGAGTATTACGGGCACACACACACACACACTATATATATATATATATATATATATTATATATATATATATATATATATATATATAGACTATATGAATATATATAAAAGATATTGTGACGTACGAGCGTACGTGTGAAACCTGATAGCCATTAGTCAAGGCAAGAAGAGTTTATATTAGGACGCCACGAAACTAACTAAAGTGAAAAGATACCTCGTACAGTTGGTGCTCGTGTTGTATCACCTTTTACTCGTGGTCGAATAAGTGGATAGTGATGGATTGCTCATGGTACGTTCATGATATAAGTATGGGGTTTCGAGAAGCAAACTTAAACACACACACACACACACACACACACACACACACACACACACACACAGGAAGACCGTCCTAGCTGTTACAGAACGAACCAAAAGGTTTCTCCTTGTTTTCCAGGTGAGGTTCAATTCACGTGGAAAGCTTGCCCTGACAGCATCTTGACAGCAGTTCGACAACACCTACATAAACTTGTACATTGTACACTGCTTACAGTGTAGTATACACACTTGGCTCGTCGAAAAGCTACGCTTACCGAAGCAAAAATGGAAGGCGCAGATCGAATGGGCAAAAAGGAATGATTAAAAAAAACCTACTAATTTTGGTATTCAACTTTCTCTCAGACATTTCTTCAGTCCATCACTGTACGTCAAAAGGACGCAGTCTCGTGCGGAGAAAATCAAACTAAATTTGCGTATAGTTCACAGTCAACGTGGAAGACACTGAAGCTTTGTGTTAAAGCGTGGGCATGCTGAAAATACGGGCCTGGTATTCATCGAAGAACGTCTGAATTCCGTGAAATACGTATCCATCCTTGTTAACCATCTTTTTTTTCATTATTTCCTCAAAAATAAAAATATCCAGTTTAACGCGCATCACGTTGCGAGAAGATTACGCAGCCTATCACGCCTCACAAATCACTGGACTCTGTGGAAAAGTCTTTTTAAAATAGGTTTTGAAGTTATGTACAGTATATTCCCTAAGTTTCGAAAAAATTAATTTGTGACTCATCAGGTATGTTCTTTTTTTTGTTTCAGTTTAATAATAAAATTTAAATAATGTTCAGAGGAATGTATCATATCATATAACATGTTTTTTTTTACAGGTGGTTGGTGAGATAATTTAATTTATCAGCCTTCCTAAAACAATAATTAAAATATATATATATATATATATATATATATATATATATATATATATATATTTTTTTTTTTAACTGCAAACAACACAGTATAATTAATGTATGTAGGAGAATTACGACTTCTAATTGATCGAGGTCCATGGTGTAGTGGATAGCATATCTGACCGGCAATCGGATGATCCCGGGTTCGATTCCCGGGTGGTACCTCATTTTTCATTTGTTCGTTCTCCATCCTCATCTTCCCCCGCAAGGGGGTTCTAAGCTCATGTTCTTGAGTGCTCTTTGTGCTCGTTTGTACGTGCTTGTTCCTGGAGGTTTCACATGCGCCCTCCCGGCCCTAGCACCCAAGAATGATGGGGCTCGACCATGCAGTCCTTGTCATCCTTGGTCTTTTTCCACTTCGACTGTCCCCTCCACCCTTTCTTTTTCCTCTGTCTTTCCTCTCACTTTTTCTTTGTTTTTCCGCCGAGATATGCCCTTTTAAATAGAGTCTAATCGGTTCTTCCCGAACTTAAAAAAAAAAAAAATATATATATATATATATATATATATATATCGTCCACACCTTATCTTTACAAATTCAAACCCTTTTGTGAAGAATTTGTAAACGTAATTTATGGACACCATATATATATATATATATATTATATATCATCCCAGACAAAGGATAAATTTATACAGTAGTTAAATTATTATTATTATTATTATTATTATTATTATAAAATAAATAATAAATGATATTTCTTAAAAAAACATTTCCAGTAAATTTATAAATTCGATCAAATTCGGTCATTTTCCTTCGAGAAAAAAAATTTGTTTTTTTTATTTTCAAATTTTCAGCAAATTAAATTTGTGTCAATATGAAAATTGGAAATGACGTGAGTTGAGGTTCAAATTTAAAATTACCTAAAAATTGGGGAGAAAATGAAAACCAAAATTTGAAAAGCCAAAATGAAATCACTACAGTTTAGCTGACAGGCCTTATTACCTCTCTCTCTCTCTCTCTCTCTCTCTCTCTCTCTCTCTCTCTCTCTCTCTCTCTCTCTCTCCATATATATATATATATATATATATATATATATATATGAGTGTGTAACATATACAGTATATTAATCAGAGTTCAGGATACAAAATGTTTCCAGATTAAATCTTAGACAATAAAGGTTTCACTGTTTTACAAAGCATCGTTCAACCCGTATATCTATTCAGGGCACGAGCAGCTCGTAGCGTCGTTGCCAAGTACATAGAGGATCACCGTACTAACGGCGCTTCCGTACGTGGTTCATCATCACTGAAAGCAGCAATGCTTTCAGTTATATTCAAATGAAAGGTCCAATTCATAAGCCTCACACGTGCGCTTGTCGTTATTCTGCATTCCAGACCCTTCTGGCTATGTGTAGGTCTGGGTATATGATTTCATTGTGTGTGTGTGTATATATATATATATATATATTTTTTATTTTTTTTTTAAATTTATTTTTTTATTTTTTTTTAAGTTCGGAAAGAACCGATTCGCCTCTATTTAAAAGGGCATATCTCGGCGGAAAAACAAAGAAAAAGTGAGAGGAAAGACAGAGGAAAAAGAAAGGGTGGAGGGGACAGTCGAAGTGGAAAAAGACCAAGGATGACAAGGACTGCAGGGTCGAGCCCCATCATCCTTGGGTGCTAGGACCGGGAGGGCGCACGTGAAACCTCCAGGAACAAGCACGTACAAACGAGCACAAAGAGCACTCAAGAGCACGAGCTTAGAACCCCCTTGCGGGGATATATATATACAGGGTGTCCGAGAATTATCTGTACAATTTTTGGCTGTTATTAAAAGTCAACCATGAAGTGTAGAAATTCCAGTGTTGTCCCATTTTACAGAGAATCTCATTAAGTTTTTTCTGATACCAAGTTTTGACAAGTTTTTTAGAAATTCCAGTGTGTCCGAACATTATCTGTACAATTTCATCTTTTAATAAAATTCTTGATAACACACGTAAAATTCTTAAACAAGATTATTTAGAATCTGTATTTTCAAAAGTTTCTTTATTAAAGTAACGTTGTTACAAACATTCGATATGTGCACCATTAGTGATTCGCAAAACATCCAATCGATACTCCAAATGTTGCCATGTACGCTGCAGCATATCCACATCAATTCGCTCAATAGCAGCTGTGATTCTTGCTTTTAAATCATCAATGTCTGTCACCCGCGTACATTTCTAAAAAACTTGTCAAAACGTGGTATCAGAAAAAACTTAATGAGATTCTCTGTAAAATGGGACAACACTGGAATTTCTACACTTCATGGTTGACTTTTAATAACAGCCAAAAATTGTACAGATAATTCTCGGACACCCCGTATATATATATATACAGGGTGGGCCGTAAGTTTCCATACATAGGAAATTTAAATTATGGTCTTCACGTGCGTCGTATTTGGATCAGCAGTTTCCGAATGCTTGGATTGGTCGGCGTGGTCCTGTGGAGTGGCCTCCCAGATCCCCAGATCTCACCCCCCTTGATTTCTATCTTTGGGGGCACTTGAAAGCCATGGTGTATCAGGAAAAGATACGAGACATAAATCATCTAAAGGAACGTATCACCAACGCCATTACAAGCATAACGTCAACTGTGCTAATGCGTGTTCATCAACAGTGGGGAACACGTATTGAAATGTGTTTTCAAAACAATGGCAACCATGTAGAGCATATTATATAAATAAAAATGGTTGTCCATAAAAAAATGTTTATTTTTCCTATGTATGGAAACTTACGGCCCACCCTGT
>JAJOZX010002590.1:27500-72500 GCA_023014485.1 Bathynomus jamesi
ATCATCCAAAGATATTTTGACTTATTAGGTTACATTCAAGCGCATGTTTTTTTTTTTTTGGCAGACCCGTTTTTATATATATATATATATATATATTAGGGTGAACCAAATGTAGGTGGACAGTAAATGATAACGTTTATTTTGAGAATACATATTTAATTTTTTGTATACTACATATAATACAAAATAAAATTTAAATAAATTTAGTTATAATATTTAATATAATATAACACAAACACCATAGTTATAATGAACACCATAGTTAATATAATATAACACAAACCGTATTCAACCTACTGTCCACCTACTTTTGGTTCACCGTGTATATATATATATATATATATATATATATACACGAGTGTAATCAGTGAGCATCAATCTTAATATTGAATATTGATTTCTTTATTTGGTGGGGTGGGGGGGAGAGAGAGAGAGGGAGGAAGGTTTCACTCAAGAAAATTGTCTTTTTTTTTTCCTTCTAAAAATTTTACTTCCGATGTCAAAATCCTCCCCCCCCCCCCCAAATGCTGAAATTACCCATTACATTTTTGTGCATTTCTTTTGATTTCGTTCGTATACAAATAACATTTCAATGCAGATATTTCACTTTTCATATCTTCGTTTAGCTAACTTGGAGTATATATATATATATATATATATATATATATATATATATATATATATATATATATATATATGCATATAACTGCAATGACCACGCAGTATATAAATGAATAGAAACGGCATAAGTATTAAGGAACGTTTCTGCACACGAGGAGGAGAGATAACGAATAAATGAAAAATGAGGCGAACCGCCCGGGAATCGAACCCAGGGCCTTCCAATTGCAGAAACGTTCCTTAATACTTATGTCGTTTCTATTCATTTATATACTGCGTGGTCATTGCAGTTATATGCGCATATTCACGATTTGCGAGGGTGCCCTCTCAGGGCATTGGTTTCTGCCCTATGTGGGAGAATTTCGATTTGTGATTAATCGAGGTCCGTAGCATAATGGTAGCGCGTCCAACCGGCAATTGGAAGGCCCTGGGTTCGATTCCCGGGCGGTTCGCCTCATTTTTCATTTATTCGTTATCTCTCCTCCTCGTGTGCAGAAACGTTCCTTAATACTTATGTCGTTTCTATTCATATATATATATATATAATATTTAGGAGAAATCCAATGACAAGGAGGAATGTAAATGCCATGAAAAGTCTTCTTTAATGCGCAACGTTTCGAGCAATACGCTCATCATCAGGCTAGATAATGACAATATGAAATTAGAATCAATAAATAAATGTGAACAAGACAAAATAATTTCCGTAAAACCTATTCAGTAAAAGCAAATTTTAAAAAGACTAAAAGAAGAGGGTTAAATTCAAAGTTATAAAAATTTACATATAAAATTAACCAGAAGTTTAAAAAGCTATTTTTAAATTACATATAGTAAATTTGAAATTAGTACACTGGAATAATTAACACTAATACAATGGAATAATTAACACTACGAACCTTTCAATGCTGGTTCCGAGGCACGAGTAATTTAAAACAAAACAAAACAGGAAACAAGCTATGGGTTGGGCGGTTGGAGTTATAAGTTAGGGGAGGGGGGATTATAAAAATTGGGGAGGGGGGAGGGGTTGGGGAGGGGGGTTTATAAAAAATTTAGAGGGACAGCTGAGGAATCCACGTTTAGAGAAGGGGTCAATGTTTTAATATAAAGAGATTCCAAAATTCTAAGTGAGTTAGGACAAGAATTACAACCGAGAATTTTAAAATTATCTAAAGTGACATCAGTTTTACATTTTATACTGTGTTCCCGAATACTGGAGGCTTCTTTTTATTTAAAATTTTACCTGTTCGGCAACTTATTCCCATATGCGAATAAAATCTAGTCTTGAGGGAGCGCACGGTGCTGCCAATGTAAGTACCAAGGAGACACCTTGGGCAGGTAAATAAATATACAACACCGCTACGCAACGAATCAGGAGTTCGATCCTTCGCTGAGAAAAAGCTACCTAAAGACATTTTGTTAATAAATATAATGCGAAAATCAGTATGATAAAAAATTTTCTTAACAACTTTGTAAATTTAAGTTTAAATTCTTTATTCATGGGACCCATTTCAGGTACCAGGAAATATTTTATATCTTTAGGCACTGAAATACAGGAAAGTTGAGGGCTATAAACATTATTTAAGAAAGATCTTATTAGTTTATCTACATATTGAACAGGAAAACTATTATTGGTAAAATATGATCTTAAATTATTAAATTCATCGTTTAGTAAGGTAAAACTAGAGGTCAAATTATATCCTCGGAACAAGAGAGTTTTAATACACGACATCTTATAGTTAAAATCAGTAAAACTAAAGAAATTCATGCCCAAACCAGTAAATTTTTATAACTTTGAATTTAACCCTCTTCTTTTAGTCTTTTTAAAATTTGCTTTTACTGAATAGGTTTTACGGAAATTATTTTGTCTTGTTCACATTTATTTATTGATTCTAATTTCATATTGTCATTATCTAGCCTGATGATGAGCGTATTGCTCGAAACGTTGCGCATTAAAGAAGACTTTTCATGGCATTTACATTCCTCCTTGTCATTGGATTTCTCCTAAATATTAAATTGAAGCTTTGTAGAAGCAAACCGCATGACTATATATATATATATATATTATACGCGTGCAGATGTAACACTTTATTCAGCATACCTTCAAAATATTGTTGTTGTTGTTGTTGTTTTTTATTTTACAAAATGTTTTTATAAAAAAAAAAATTAATGTAATTTCAAAATATATTTTTAAATTTTTTTTCCTTATTTACGATCAAGTGTCTTTTAATGTTTATACGAGTTCCCCCCCTCGGCAATATTGAACGGATTTTCTATTTAAAACGAAATTTAAGTTCGAAGGTTTGAAAAAAAATTAAAATCAATAAAGTCCCCCAAAAATCGAATTTCCAACATTTGACCTCGAGCGAAATTTCGGTGAGAAAATGCAAATTGGTAATTTTAGGTTCGAAATATCAGTGTGTTCATATTTTAAAATGTTGTGTACAGGCTAATACAAACGCGCGCGCGCACACACACACCAGTTGATATGTGTATATACACACACACATACGAGTGTATATATATATATTAGGGTGACACTTATTTTCGAAAGTTTGAATTTTTATCGGGACGGGCGCGTTTCTGGTTCCATTTTGTCAAAAAATATCGTGTGTAAAATATTTTTGAAATAAAACAATATTTAGAACTGCCTCAATACGGTCAAAGTTTGTATATTTTCTCGAAAAGTAGAAATTTTAGATCATGATGTTCTATGCCTCTAGCAAATAAAATATCACTTCTAGTTTGTTCAAGCTACTAATCTTGACCTAAAACATATAACTGGACTTCATACTTTCAACTCTAGGTCCCCCTCAACTCGAGTATTAGCCCCTCAAGGGGGGGGGGTATCATGGGCGCCCATCTCCCTCTCATTGTTGCCTACTTTGCAGAGGTCACGGTGGACTTGCGGGCGGTTGGGAAGTCACAGCGGTGCTTCTCGACCACTTGTAAGAGGAACTGCCTTTGGTCTTCACTCTTGGTAAGGGCCAGGTTGAAAGACTGCATCAACGCCACCCCGCGCTCCGCGAAGTCATTGACAACTTGAAGGGCCTGGACTCGGCGGGATGCGGCGATGAAGGCTGGGTCCGTCCGCCACTCCTCCGGATCCTTGAGCAGGAAGGCGGTGCTGATGTCCAGAACCTTGAAGAACTCCTTTGATGTAGTCGTTGTGAACTTGGCCAATGTATTGTTGGCGATTGAGGCGGTGGACAGGTCCACATTGATACGCCGCGGGGGATCCTCCGATCCTTCCTCTTCTTCCATCGCTTAATCATCTCCCGCTTTGTCGCCAAGTCGATACCCTCGTCGAAGATGGCCAGGGTGACGAGGCGCTCGCTCAAGTACCATAGGTGCCTGGCGAAGACTGTCGCCGTCGCCTTGGCCACCGCTGAGTCCGGATAATAGACGAGGGCCTTGAGCAGCGCGAGGTCCGCGGCTGGGGCCGTTGCCGGGAGCGGCGCTTTGTACCAGGCCGTCACGTAGATGGACACGGCGAAGATGGTGAATCGCCGGATTCCAGCCGCTTCGCCTGACGACATCTGAAACTGTTCCCGGAACAGGAACAGTTTGATGGCATAGATGACTTTTGCCATCCAGCGCGCGCGATGGAAGGCGCCGGGACGAGCGAACCGGGCACCCCGCTTGTTCGGACCGCCCAGCACAATTACAGAGAGCTCCAGAAGTTCCCTGTAGTCATCACGTGGATGTTGACCGTCGAGGAGGCGGCTGAATTCGATCGCAGGTCGTCGCGGGCGTCCTTCAGGTGCTGCGGCATGGTTCCATCCTCGAAGGGCTTCGCTTTGGTTTGATCGATGAAGTCCCACTGGGCGGCGAATCGTTTGAACCGGAGGATGTCAGGACCAGTAGAGGGACCGAGGCACGCCGTGAATGCCTTCTCGCACACCAGTTCGTGGATGTGGTGGCGGCAAGCCAAATGAAGCACTGTCTTCTCGAGTTTCTGCTCAATGATATAGCAAGCTCCTCCTGAGAGTCCTGTGTTTGAGGCGGTGGTGTCAAAAGAGAGGCACAGATCCGTCCTTGATGTCCCAATCCTCGAGGGCAGAGAGGACGGCTTCCGCCATGGCGCGGCCGGTGCCGTCGGGGAGGCTGGGCACAGCCAGAAGCTTGTCGACGTTCTCCCCAGACACCAGAACTGGAAGGCGATCTTCAGCAGGGCCTCCGTCAGCCGCTGGTACGATTTTCCCGTCCCAGTGAACGGTCAGCGGCACAGTAGGATGGAAGGCTGCCTTCATTTCCGCTGCTGCCATAGCACGGAACTTTGCTCGGTCGCGGCGGGAGGATTCGCGGTTCAAGACCAGCTCCTCAGGGTCGTGGCCCAAGCTCCTCGCAGCCGCCGACAGCAAAAAAACACCTTCTCGGTCGGTAAGTTTCGTCCGATCCATCGCTGCGGAGAGATCAGGGGTGATCATCTTTTTCGACGCGCGGAATCGCTTGGGTGGTAAAGGGGTCGTAGATGCTTCTGCATTCGACGTGGACGGGCCCGGGAGAGAGAGCTCTTCCTCTTCTTCTCGGCGACGACGCCGTGTCGGTGACCGAGTCGGGCTGCTTGCACCTGAGCTGGAGCTCGATGCCAGTTCGACGAGTTTCTTCTCGGCTCTCTCTGTTCGCCCTTTCATCATCTTGCCGGCGGCTCCTTTCCGCTTCCTGTCTCCTCGCACGCTCCTCCTCAGTGTGCAGCGTCATGTCACGTGTGGAGGAGATGCGGCCGCGCCGCACCTCGGCCCTTTGTCCCGTCAGGAACTCCCTGTCCTCTTCGATTGTGATCATCGACATCGCCTGTTCGTTGTGCGATGTCGAAGAGGCGGTCAAGGGATGAGAGGAACTCGGCCTCGTTCCTGATTTGGGTCACACGTGCGCCGTTTCGAGTTCTTGTTCAGAGCCCGCCACTTCTCGTACATTCGGAGAACCTTGTCCCTTGCGCGTTGGTCTTTCTGCGTAGGAATACGGGACCGCTCCCAGAATTCCTTGACTGCGGTCACTGTCTCAGCGGCTGCTTCCTTGATCGGCTTCTTGACGTCAAGGTGAAGGTGGAAAAAGTACTGAAGCGCCTGCTTTCCCGTAGGCAGCATGCTTCCTGTGATGCTGTGGTCCACGGTCCCCAGGAGATAGACTGCTGTTTTAGATCTTGTTGCCGAAGCCATCACGTCGTTTCAGAACTCACTGAAAAAGAGAATGAAACACTGTTAGTGTTGGCAAAACTCGTCCCAACCCATTTTCTACTTAGAATAACATGTTCTTTCGCCTGTATCAATATTTGGATAAACTCGTGTTACACCCTGTATAATACCTCATTTTAGTCTTCTGTACACCAGTGCGGAAGACTAAACCAACGACTCTGACCGTCCGTCTGTCTGTCTGTTATCATTTTTCAACTCAGAAACTACAGCAGCTATCGAAACGAAAACTGACATGATAACAGAACGCCATGAGTACTTTTCGACAAAAAGTATAAACTTTGACCTCGTTGAGGCAGTTCTAATTATTATTTTATTTCAAAAATATTTTACACACAATGTTTTTAGACGGAATGACACCAGAAATGCGCCCGTCCTGATAGAAATTCCCAGAAAATGAAAAACACCCCAAATAAGTGGCACCCTAATATATATATATATATATATATATATATGATGAAAATAACCATGAAGGAAAAAGGACACACAATGGTACTCAAGCGCTTTCGTCTTATGAGTGTTCCTGAGGATGTCATTAGACGAAAGCGCTTGAGCACCATTCTGTTTCTTTTTTAATTCGGGGTTATTTTCATCATGATGATGAAACCTTTTCAGTCACAGTATGAATGAAACATATACCAGTTACTTTTGCAAATAAATGTTATAGAAATAAATGAGTGAATTGAATTTTACTTCAAATTAGCATATTTTTATTTCTTATTATTATAATACAAGAAATTTATTCTGATGATACTTTGATGATATTATCATCTTAACGTCAAGGTATTCCTGCTGCTGGGTATTACATAAATGAAAGTTAAATATAATTACGTTAGATTATGAGTAGGTTGAGTTATGCTAAGTTGAGTTAAATTAATTTGCTGCGTTCGATAGTGCCAGATTTAGTTGATTTAAGTTAAGATTATGTTATTTTCAACAAATATTTAGGCTCAGCCGGCGATCAACTTTATTGCAATAGCCCTCTTCGTTTGTGTTAGTTGATGACGGAGAGAGTTGCCTTACGCTCTCATCCTGACCTCATAAATTAACACACACGCACGATTGAGCGGGGATTTGGCTTAGATATTTATCAACTATACAGGCTTTTTGGTATGGTATTAACGACTATTTTGCTGATTACGCTCTCGACCTTCATTAAAATATTACAGTTTTTAGGCATATTACTGTATGCTACCAGTAAGTGTTCTAAATGCAAAAAAAACTTCACTTTTCTACGTGAAGGTCAAAATATGATAATAAAAACCCACTCTAATAGACAGAGTTTATTTCCACAAGTTTCGATGCCCGAAGAGGATGCCAGTGGGCATCGAAACTGTTGTGGAAATAAATTCTGTCTATTAGAGTGGGTTTTTATTTTCGTAAGTGTTCTTCTATTCTCTTCTGAAAAAGCTTTGGCTTCTTGTCTCGCATTACAAAATTTACTATAGACTTAATATTAAATTATAAGGTACGGGACAGTTACGTCCGTGGTGTAATGGTTATCATATCTGACCGGCAATCGGAAGATCCCGGGTTCGATTCCCGGGTGGTTACCTCATTTTTTCATTTGTTTCGTTCTTTCGCTCTCATCTTGCGCGGAATATTCTCCTATACAAAGCGTCGTTCTTTACGTTAATTATACTGCGTGTTTGCAGTTATAATGTATATATATATATATATATATATATAATATATATATATATATATATATATAATATATATATATATATATATATATATATATATATATATATATATATATATATTGTATTATATATGGAATATCACTCAATGATTACACGCCAGTTTTCATAAAGCAAAATTTACCTCACCAGGATTCAAACCCGAACTCCCGTGGGCGCCCAGAGGTGTTTTAGGTATTAATCCCCCTGCACTCGGACAAATGACAGCGTTTAATTCAGATCAATTCAGATGGCACTGTGGGTGCCATAGTTGAAATATCAAGCAATAATCACGCGCGATTCATCCTGTCGCAGCTTAGTCCCAACGCCCGTAATTTCTAATCCTGATATTCTAGGTTCGAACCCCAGTGAAATAAATTATATATATATATATATGTGTGTGTGTGTGTGTGTGTGTGCTAAAATTTATCCTACACAGTACAATACATCAATTGTTTGAATTGACAGAAATTGTTCTATAAGATTTCATTCAAATTATTTTCACATACATTTATTTTCAATGGTATTGATAAGACAAACATTGAAAATCTGTATTTCAAAACGAAGGAAAATAAGGAAATATTATAAAATTTAGGGGAGAAATTCGACGAAAGGTTATATCAATCAATGTACAGGGTGATCCAAAAGTCACTGTGCACTACAATCATATATAAGTACGTTTGCGTTATACAGTGACTTTTCCATTACACGGTATTACGAGATAACACTTATATGAGAAAGTGTTTCAATAAATAAATATATATATATATATATATATATATGTATTTATGTAGGAAGGAGGGGCCAACGGCGAGCGCCCGCAAAAACGACCTCTCCATACAAATTAAAGGGAGAAAGTCACAACGACGCCATTTTCTTTTTAATATAAATTTTGAAAAGGTTGTGTAGTGTGTAAGATGCATGTGTAGTGAGGAATAAAGGGAGAAGTGTGTATTTGAGAGCATGTTGGACTGCTCACAGGGTAGCTGAGACAGCTAAGGAGGAAAATGACAGGAGAAACGGAAGTTCCAGCACTCCCTGTCTCCTGCCTAACGTCTCTCCCCGGAGTACTTCCCTGGTCGACTGGGGTATACAATCTCCTCAGTGGTTGGTAGATAAATCGGTACTCTGGATAACCTAGTGGTTAAGACGCTGGGTTGCTCGTGGGGCGTGGTTCGGATTCCACGTTAAACTGTAGGTCTAAGGTGGAGTGAAAAGCTTGACCTTCGTTAGAATGAACAATTCGGGCGGAAGCAAACCAAAGGTGTGTGTATATATATATATATATATATATATATATATATATATATAATCTCTGTATGTACACACACACACACACACACACACACACACACACACACACATGCATATATATATATACAGGGCGTCCCAAAAAAATGTATACACACTTTAAAAGCTGATAGCTCAATTGATGTTTCTTTCTTTCCAAGTTAAACCCATTAGAATTAATAATGGCAGTCAGACTAAGCTTTGAACAAAGGAAATTCATTCTAAAATGCTACTGGAAGTGTGAAAACGCAGTTGAAGTGCAAAGACAGTTTAGGAGGGAGTTTCAAACAGATCCACCAACGCGACTTACCATCACTCGAATTAGAGATAAGTTTGAAGCCGATGGAACTGTTCAGAATGTCCACAAGAAGCGTTCCGGAAGACCACGGACATCGACAAGCCCCACAAAGCAAGAAAGAGTACTGGAAACGTATCACCAAAGTCCAAGAAAATCTGTGCGGCAAGCGAGTCGTGAGGTAGGAATTTCAGAATCGTCTGTCCAACGCATTTTGAAGCGCTGTCAATGGAAAAGTTACATTCCAAGATTAGTCCATGCTATTAATGAAGATGATGATCCGGACCGAAGAGTGGAGTATTGCGAGTGGTACTTGGCACGATGTGGATGTGGATTGGACGAAGGGGTTTCGTAGAATACCCTCCGCGTTCACCAGACCTCACACCACTAGACTTTTTTTATGGGGATACTTAAAAGACAAAGTCTACGCTATAAAACCTGCAACAGTCGCTGAATTGAGAGCAGCCATTGAACGAGAATGCACACAAATACCAAACGAAATGTTTCGTGATGTTTGCGATTCCATTGCTTCGCGTTATCAGCAGTGCTTGGACCAGAACGGACGTCAGTTTGAAAACAGGCGTTGACAAAACAATTAAATAATGTCTGTAGATTCTATTACATTTTGAAAATGAAATGTATTTTAATAAACACTGCCTTTATAATTATTTAAAGTGTGTATACATTTTTTTGGGACGCCCTGTATATATATATATATATATATATATATATATATATATATATATAACGTAAAGAACGACGCTTGTATAGAAGACATCCCGCGCAAGATGAGGAGAGAGAACGAACAAATGAAAAAATGAGGTAACCACCCGGGAATCGAACCCGGGATCTTCCGATTGCCGGTCAGATATGATAACCATTACACCATGGGCCTCACCCGATCAGAAGTCGTAATTCTCCTCTGATCGGGTGAGGCCCATGGTGTAATGGTTATCATATCTGACCGGCAATCGGAAGATCCCGGGTTCGAGTCCCGGGCGGTTAGCTCATTTTTTCATTTGTTCGTTCCCTCTCCTCATCTTGCGCGGTATGTCTTCTATACAAGCGTCGTTCTTTACGTTAATTATACTGCGTGTTCTTTGCAGTTGAAAATGTGTGTATATATATATATTATACGTATATATATATATATTATATATATATATATATATACTGTATATACAGAGAAAAACATAAATTTCTTTCGTCTTTTAACTTCTTATTACGAATAAAGAATATTTTTTTATGTTGCATTAGGTATCGTAATTTATTCATTTGGTCAAGGTTTTTTAAAAAAATTGTATCGAGTATCAAGGTTTTTTTTGTTTGTCAATTATGTATTATTATTATTATTGGATCACAGTGTCGCTCCGACTATTTATTATTAATTATTATTATTATTATTATTATTATTATTAATTTTTTTTCAAAAAAAGGTCTATATTTTTCTTTGTAAAAAATTCTTAGAGTCATTTTCGTCAAAATCTCTCTCTCTCTCTCTCTCTCTCTCTCTCTCTCTCTCTCTCTCTCTCTCTCTCTCTCTCTCTCTCTCTCTCTCTCTCTCTCTATATATATATATATATATATATTAAATGGCTGAACAGTCTATGGTTCTATGTTTACTGCGACAAGCCACGAAGTCGACGTGTGAGTTATGCTATATATAAATAGATTCGTTTCCTGTTTTCGCGGACATAATGATCCAATCAGTCTCTCATGTGTGTGTGGTGTGTGTGTATATATATATATATATATATATATATATATATATATATACACACAAAGGAACACAGCTTAACTCATAACGCTGCACACAAATGGAATTTAATACTATATTTTAAAAAAACTGATCTAATTTTCGTTTATTTTATTTTATTTTACTTTCGTCATTAATTTTGGTGATTACTATCCCGCCAGATCACCGACATTTATGATCGGCTTTATATAACTCATTTTTATTAGAGAACAAGTTATAAACAAAGTTGAAGTCACGCGAAAACCTGACTTCTAATTAAGTATGTATTGACTAAACTCTAATTATAGGGAGGTTGGCGTGATCCGAATGAATTTTTTTTTTTTGTGTGTGTACATAAGCTTACACGAAACGTATGACGCGCTTTGCTCTCTTATATAAATGTTTGCGCAATCTTATTGTGTATATATACACACACAAGGCTATAATACGATGTATTCAGACTTGTTATTTGGAATGGGGTTATAGGTTAATTATATATATATATATATATATATATATATATATATACACCCAGCCCATCTATAATTCATAGTCTTTAGAATTTTTTTCTGAATGGCAACATATCAACACACGATAGATATATATATATATATATAAATATATATATATTATAACTTTGTTGAGTGATGCTGACACCGGAGATAACAGAAAATACAAGGAAAAAATAACTGCCTAGGTCTGGTATTCACGAAAACACGAACTTGATTGCTGATATAAAAATAAACCCCAACCATTATCTCAGACCACAACTTAATCGAGATATCAACAAATATGACGACAACATTAAAAGACAATACACATATTGAGGAAAGAAGCAAATTTGGGGCCTTTAACTTAAACTCCAAGACTATATATTGGGAAGCGATCAGATCGCACATGGCCCAAATAGAGTGGAGAACAGTTTTAGAGAATAAAAGAACTAAATAAATGCTAGCAGCCTTGGAAGAAAAAACGCTGAGATTTTTAGAAAAATATGCTCCGAAATCACAGCCAAAAGGAAAGAGGAGCTGGCTTGAGAGGCAAAAGAGAAGAATATTCCGCAAAAGAAAGAGAGTGGAGGCGAAGTTAGCCAACTGCGGAGATAATGTCAGGAAAGTAAAACAAGAAAACCTGGAGGGCAGCGATAGAGAAATACAAACCCTGACTAAGGACCATACCGAGAGGGAAGAGGAAAAGGCGGTAGAAGCAATAAATGAAAATCCAAAATACTTCTATAGCTATGCGAAAAGGAAAACAAAAACGCGCACTGCTATTGGGCCATTAAGGAACAGAAATAATGAACTAATCGACGATCCAAAAGGAATATCTGAAACATTGAGAACCAGTATGAATCAGTTTTTAGTACCCCAAAATTGACAAAGCGGTACCTGACATAGATGCATTCTTTGAAGAGAAATTGCAAGGAGTGTATAACAGACTTTGATTTTACTCCAGAAGATGAAGCGAGAGCTACACATTCAGCTGCAGGTCCGGACAATTGGAACGCATTATTGATTAAAAACTGTAAAAATGAAATAGCTACACCTTTATACTGGATATGGAGAAGATCCCTAGACACTGGGGAAATACCGAGCATCTTGAAAAGAGCAAACATTGTCCCTATATATAAAGGAGGGGACAGATCCCAAGTAAAGAACTATAGACCAGTGTCATTGACGTCCCACCTCACCAAAGTATTTGAAAGAATAGTTAGAGGGAAAATTTATGATTTCTTGGAGACACTGGAAAGTTTCAACGAAAATCAGCACAGATTCCGATCGGGTAGATCATGCCTATCACAACTAATAGAATACTACAACAATATCCTAGATGCACTAGAAGGCAATGACAATTACGATGTCATATACACGGATTTTGCTAAAGCTTTCGACAAATGTGATCACGGTATAATAGCACAAAAAATATAATATATGGGAATAACAGACAAAGTGAGAAAATGGATCTACAACTTCCTCAGAAAACATCTACAAGTCGTCAAAATTGAAGGTATATCATCATCAGAATCGGAAGTACGCAGCTCAGTACCACAAGGTACAGTATTGGCCCCACTCCTGTTTATTATCATGCTAACAGACATAGACAGCGGAGTAAACAGCAACAGTATAGTAACATCCTTTGCAGACGATACAAAGATCAGCAGAAAAATTAGCGATGTAAATGAAGTGGAGGCCTTGCAGAGGGACACGAACAAAATATACAAATGGTCAGAAGACAACAACATGACATTTAACACCGAGAAATTTCAGCTCTTGAGATATGGTAGAAAAGAGGAACTTAGACTGCGTATTATGCTCCAGATAGACAGGAAATTCAGAGAAACACGAAAGCGATCGATCTGGGGGTAATAATGACCGATGATGGGAAATTCGACACAAAATCAGATAGCGATAAATAAAGCAAAAAAGAGTCGCGGGACAGGTACTAAGAACGTTCAAAAGAATGGACAGGACAGTAATGATTCCTCTGCTAAAAACACTGATTATACCAAAACTTGAATACTGCTCAGTTTTGACGTCCCCATATAAAAAGGAAGAAACTAATAAACTAGAAGAAACGCAGAGACATTTCACAGCCAAGATTGATGGCTGCAAAGAACTCGTCTACTGGGAAAGACTACGTAAACTAAATATGTACTCCCTGGAAAGAAGAAGAGAGAGGTACACCATAATCTACATACAGAAAATGATCGAAAAACTGGTACCAAACCTCAAACTAAACCCAATTATCATTCAAACAACACTGGAAAATAGGAAAGGCAGAATGTGTAGTGTTCCCACATTAAAGGCCCGACAAGGGACATCCTCAACACTGAAGGAAAATAGCTTCGTTGTTAGGGGGCCAAGACTTTTTAACCAGCTTCCAAAGGACCTCAGAAACGTTACAAGGGTGAAAGTTGAAGTCTTCAAGCGAAGACAAGATGCCTGGCTCAGGACGTTACCAGATGAGCCGAGTGTACCTGGTTATGTACGGTGGAGAGCGCAAGAAAGCAACTCGCTCCTCCCCCAAGACAGACCTAGAGGCGGGGCCACCAGCTTGACCTTCGTGTGAAGAGAGACCAACGTACGGAACAGCAATGAGGTTAACGAGGTATATATAAGTTTAAAAACAACCACTAGTTTTGCTTCCACCTGAATTGTTCATTCTGACGAAGGTCAAGCTTATTGCCCTACTTTAGACCTATACCTTAGCGTGGAATCCAAATCATAACCCACAAAGGAAGTCTGAAATTACAAAGTTTTAGTTTGGACTAGATCTGATGTGCTCCCAATCTGCAGCTATTAGGCTAACCAGACATATATATATATATATTATATATATATATATATATATATATATATATATATATATATATATATATATATATAAAACAATGTTAAATTTATATATAAACTTTTGCGTTCTAATTTGGGCATAAATTCTGGAAACGTTACATTTTTCCCTCCCATCTATTATTTTTCTTTTGTCTTTGAAAGTTAATCTAAATATTTAGCTTTCAGAATCCTTCCTATTAAAGTATATTAAGGTTAATATAAGAACTAATTATTTAGGCTTTAAAGGCTCTGTTATGCGGGATTTAAAAGACTGACTTCCGTGAAGTAAAAGATATGAACCATTAGAGGTGAACAAAGGTGGATTTGTGATTTATAAGTCTTTCACCTCAGCTGTATAGTCTATTAGCACGAAACCAACAAAAAAAGTAGCCCACTATATATATATATTATATATATATATATAATATATATATAATACACGGTGAACCAAAAGTAGGTGGACAGTAGGTTGAATACGGTTTGTGTTATATTATATTATAACTATGGTGTTCATTATAATATGGTGTTTGTGTTTTTTATATTAAATATTATAACAAATTTATTTAAATTTTATTTTGTATTATAGTATACAAAAAAATTAAATATGTATTCTCAAAATAAACGTTATCATTTACTGTCCACCTACATTTGGTTCACCCTATATATATATATATATATATATATCAAAGCTGAATTCTAGATATTTAAATACATTTCATTCCACCTTTATAATATAATCATTCCTAAACTTTAACACACCCACACCCATACCCTTACACCCCCACACCCTCACACACCCACATATATATATATACACACTTGAGTGAAGGGTTTGTTCTTAGGTAATCGGAATTTAGTGAGGAACAAGAGGACGAGAAGATGGTACATGTTTATTACACTGACGATGGAAACTGAATTTTCCGAAATGTCTTTTAATAAACATGTACCATTTCCTCTTCCTCTTTTTCCTCACTATCTATCTATCTATCTATCTATCTATCTATCTATATACACACACTCACTCGTATAGTGGCGTTCAAAAGTCTGCGTCCACCTCAGTTTTAGACAATTTCTAGTAAATAACAACTCTGAGAAAGTATGTCCGCTATATTAAGGTATTTTCTTTTACAAGAAATGGTATTTCGTATATTTTACTACATGTGTAAATAATGTAGCTTTTATTTCATAAGAAGGACACACTAATGAAAATGGTCCTTTTTGGTCCTGTTACGTTTTTTTTTCTTTGCAATACACCGATTTTAATCCAGGTATTAGTGACAGACCATATCCAAATGTTATTAATCCTCAAAATAGTGTATTCATACAGTAATTTTAACAACTGGTCTATTATAATTGATAAAACCAATTAGTCAGTGACATTGTAGCAATTTGATTAAAAAATGATTAATCATTTTCTCTATTTTCTCTTTACCTCTTTACCTGCCGTAATTGAAATGTCTAAAGAACTAAGTTTATCCCAGAGAAGACAAATAATTGCCCTTTCAAGAGAGGGAATGCCCCATCGCCAGATCTCGGCAAATATTAACTTTTCAAAAGGGGCCGTCCAAAAAACTATAAGCAGATATAAAGAATCTGGATCGTGCTCTTCAAAGACAAGACCTGGCAGACCTAAAGTGACTACTGATTCTGAGGATCATTACATCAAGGTTACATCACTGCGTGACAGAAAAGCCACAGCTACACATATCCATGGCAGAGTTGCTGTGTCCAAATCACTATTGAGGAAACAAAATAAGGCTAAGAGATTGGAGTGGGCAAGAGAATATCGAAATTTTACTGTAGATGACTGGAGAAAAGTTCTTTTTACTGATGAATCAAAAGTGGAACTTTTTGGGTCTCATAGAAGAGTTTATGTTAGACGTAGAACCAACGAAAAACTGATAGATTTTTGCATAAAACATTCAGTAAAATATGGTGGAGGCAACATTCAAGTTTGGGGTTGCTTCACTTATTCTGGAGTTGGAGATCTTCACAGAATCACCTACACTCTCACAAAAGAGAAGTACCACTCCACTAGTGAAACATGTAATATCATCAGGATTGAGGCTTTGTGGTCAAGGATTCATTTTCCAGCAGGATAACGACCCAAGACACACTTCTAACTTTTGCATGAACTATCTCAACAAGAAAAAAGATGAAGGTGTTCTACAAATTATGAAGTTTCCTCCACAAAGTCCTGATCTCAATCCAATAGAGCATCTTTGGGACCATTTGAAGAGTCTGAAAGCTAAAAAAAATATGACTTCTCTTAATTCTCTCTGGGAGAACGTAGAAGAATACTGGAATGGCAAAGCACAAGATGTTATCCAGAAACTTGTCGAATCTATGCCTCACAGAGTGGAAGCTGTCATTAAAGCAAAGAGAAGTCATATCAATTATTAATAAGATTATGCCATCAAATTGTTAATTTCTTTACTAATTTATAATAATTACATTTAAAAGCAAATAATATAACAATAAAAAATAAAATTTTGTTGTAATTATCATATATATTTGTACAATTTACAATAAATTGTGTGATTATAAGGTGGACGCAGACTTTTGAACGCCACTGTATATATACAGGGTGGCGCAAAAGTCGCGCATCATAGGAATTTTCAGTGTTCACTATAATAAATATTTTTTTTCTTTTAGGTAGGGGATGGCTGCGAAATTAACAAAAGACGAGAGGGTAAGCTTGGTTTTAATGTATGGAATACCAGGTACAACAAATCGATGAATCGGTACAGAATTTAAATTCTGTACCGATACACGGTCTGTGTGTAACATAAAAGATCTCAGGGGACCATTCTGAGTTCAATCCAATATATATATATATACACATTTCAACTGCAAAGAACACGCAGTATAATTAACGTAACCTCATTTTTTCATTTGTTCGTTCTCCCTCCTCATCTTGCGCGGCATATTCTTCTATACAAGCGTCGTTCTTTACGTTATATATATATATATATATATATATCTATATATATATATATATATATATAACTTTTTAGCATCTTTCAACAGTTTGCTTTAAATAATGGAATAACTCGGTGAAATGGAAAATGCTAAATTATATTATTAATTATAACATTGGAACATTCCAAGAAGAAAATGGCCCTAAAATTAATGTAAAATAGTGAGAGAGAAGTGTGTAGCCGTAAACTTTATCCCGCTCTGAAAGTACATGAAAAGTAATGAAAGTACAGTAAAGTTGTGCATAAAACAGATTATGGTAAAGATTGAAGGTACTTCAGTTCTCCCCCAGATCGATAAGGGTGCCCCAACAAGGCTCATTTGAATGTCGAAATAAGCGTTGTAGGGAAATGACACTATTAAAAGGTAAAATAGGATGTAAATGTGAAATGTTAATCGCAGTTTTACGTCACTGTAATGTGTGTGTGTGTGTGTGTATATATATATATATATAGAGAGAGAGAGAGAGAGAGAGAGAAATATTTGCCAAAATTGGAGTTAGAATAAAAAATTAACCAAATATTTGTGAACAGAATTGGTGGGTTGGGTGGATTGGGTAGGTGGGGGGTGGGGTGGGTGGGGTCGGGTGGGTAGGAATCGAGATGAACAAAGTCGGAAGTGAATTTAGATTAACAAATTGCATATGTGGACTCAGATTTTTAGATATAAAATTAAAGTCGTATATCCGTATTGGCATTAAATTTTGGACTTTATTCCCGTGTTGGAATTTACGACACACTTTTTAATGCGGTACACGAGTCGTGGTCCAAAAGTGAGGCACGGAAAGTATCAGGAACGGAATTTAGTTGAAAACAACTCTTTCTTTTTCTTTTTTTTCTTTTTTTAGGGGGGAAAATCAAGATTAATTTTAGGTCACGTATAGGAAATAGGGAATGAAAAGTCCTATGTTTCTCGGGTGAGGTTATAAACCCAACACACACACACACACACACACACACACACACACACACACATGTCAAAAAATTTTATATATATATATATATATATA
Organism: Bathynomus jamesi; assembly: GCA_023014485.1. NCBI lineage: Eukaryota > Metazoa > Arthropoda > Malacostraca > Isopoda > Cirolanidae > Bathynomus > Bathynomus jamesi. The sequence goes on from JAJOZX010002590.1 coordinate 45,630, forward strand.
TATATATATATATATATATATATATATGTGTGTGTGTGTGTGTGGTGTGTGTGTGTGTGTGTGTATGTGTACATAAACATATACGCACATATGTACAACTATACATACGTACATACATACATAAAGTCCTTAGTTAAATGTTAATGAATAGATAAATGTTAAATGGAAGATATGAAATTGTGGCATATTTTCATTTTTGAGTCGATACCATATAATTTTACACAACTTTCAAAAACAATTATCAAAATTATTTTGGTGGAATTAATGGGGTTGGCATAAAATAATTGTCACTTCATACATGAAAACCAATGTCGTTTCTCTATTTCACAACTACACACACACACACACACACACACACACACACACACACACTTATCAGAATAAAATTAGATCCTTGCAATAGAAGAAAATTTATTATGACACATTACATCGCTTCAGACTTGGCAAAACTGGAACACTATTCAATTAATATAGAGTTATAGCTTTTCAGCACACCTTATATATATGAAGGGGGGAATCTTCTCGTAGCATATGTGCATTTAACTGCAGCAAACTCCCCTCGAACGATGGAAGAGAACGAGTGTCAATAAAGGGTAGATATTTATCGAACTGAATGCCACTATTGTTACAATAAACTTATCTGTGTTGAACATGCAGTAGAAGTTCAAGAGGATTTACTGAAATTCTTGGTTAGACATTTTTTAGACCAGTTGACCCGCAACCCGGGGTCCGTGAATGAGTTTCAGGGGTCCGCAGAAGACAAGGAGTATATTCTAATTCACACAAAATTAAAATATACAAATTATTTTCACTAAGGGGTCCTCAAACAATAATTCATATTTTTCTATGGGTCCACAAATGAGAAAAAGGTTGCGGACCACTGGAATCTGGACCATGTGCGTTCATTATATAACCAGTTTAGTTGATATCCGGCCTAAGAAAGAAAATTTCCCTCGAATGCTATAGGTTTGTGTACATATCATTTCCTTCGTCCATGTTAATCTTTACTTTGTTCAGCTGTTCGTTGTGACAAAATGGCACCATCTGCGATGTTCAAAACCTAAGAAGTAAATTAGATTTCTCCTGGCTAGCAAAGGTTCCTCCAGTTTTACCTGAAACAAATGATGCCCTTCTTAGTCAGTGTTTACTTTCTCGTCTATTTTCCTGGCAAAAGTTTGCGTTCATATTATGAAGTACTCAATACCCGGGCCCAAGACTTTAACCTATCTGCCATCTGCTTTCAGTCTGATCACGCTTTGATTCGCTAGTTAAATGATGATATATCAAGAGCACCAACTGTACGAGGAATCTCAAGATTCTACAGACTTTTGATACACGACATGGACATAGTCTACATGTATACGTAACCTCAACACAGGCCTTGAGCGTGAACTCAGGTATTCAAGTAGTTTTGCTCGGCATTAAGACATCTGATCGATTTAACATTCTATCGAAAAGTTATTATTAGGTTAAGTTAGTTTTTTAGTGTCGATGATTTGGTCTTGTCGACAAAATAAATATAGGTCCGTTATATTGGGTGATCATTTTATATTAACAAATCGTTGGAGACGGGCCAGGTGCCTGGTGACTGGAGGGAAGCCAACGTGACCCCTATCTTTAAGAAAGGGGATCACGAAAGTCCAGGGAACTATCGTCCCATTAGTCTCACTTCAGTTGTAGGTAAATTATTAGAGGGGATAATAGCGAATAGGATCGTTGACCATTTGGATTCCTACAAGCTGCTTGGGGACTCCCAACATGGGTTTAGACGGCATAGGTATTTTCTCACCAACTTGCTCGAGTTTTTCCACGTCATGTTGAGTGAGTATGATAAGAGTAGGGCGATTGATATACTTTATCTCGACTTTCAGAAAGCCTTTGATAAGGTACCTCACCGCTGGCTAATGGCGAAAGTGCGCGCGCTGGGTATCGGCGGGGAAATAGGTAGGTGGATTGAAAACTGGCTGAGGAATAGGCGGCAGAGGGTTGTAATTAAAGGGGCTAGTTCGGGTTGGGCCTCCGTCACTAGTGGGGTTCCTCAGGGTTCCGTTTTGGGGCCACTGTTGTTTATCATTTACATAAATGATATCGACGGTGGCATCGTCAGTCGGATCGCCAAATTCGCTGATGACACCAAGCATGGGGCCAATGTTGGGACGCCCGAAGCGATCGAGGAACTGCGTGGGGACCTAGGTAGGATAGGAGAGTGGTCCGAAAAATGGCAAATGCCGTTTAACTTGGGTAAATGCAAAGTGATGCACATTCGCTACGCCAATCCCAAGTCGGACTACTCGATGTTGGGGAGTCATATCGAGGTGACTGATTTAGAAAAGGACTTGGGTGTGCTAATTAGCAGCGACCTTAAGTTTACGAAACAGTGCGTAGAGGTGGAAAAGAAAGCCCAGAAACTATTGGGTTATATCAGGAGGCAATTTCAGTTTCGGAACAAGGAGATTGTGCTCTCTCTGTACAATTCCCTGGTTCGGCCGCACCTGGAGTATGCTGTTCAGTTCTGGTCGCCCACCCTCAGGAAAGATATTGAGAGGCTCGAGCGAGTGCAGGCGAGGGCCACAAACTTAATCCCTTCCGTTAGGCATATGGGCTACAATCGACGTTTACGCGCCCTGAACTTGTTTTCGCTTGAAACTCGGAGGCTGCGCGGTCAACTGATCGAGGTTTTCAAGCTCTTAGGCGGGTTCAACGATGTTGATTTTAGAAGCATGTTTAGTTTAAATGATAACCCAACTCGCAACAATGGTTGGAAGTTGGATTTGAAACGGTTTAGGACTAGTGTGTGTGGGAATTACTTTACGTATAAGATCTGTGACACGTGGAACAGGTTACCTTCAGAAGTTGTGAACAGTTCCTCTGTGGATCAGTTCAAGAAAAGGTTAGACCAAATCTTGCACACTATTTGAGTGTGTACAAAATTTTCCCTGGCACCCGTTGCTATTGGTACCTCTTCGGTATGGGCCGCAAGGCCTTTTGAGGTACTTCTTTTTCTTGTAACTCCTTGTAACTCTCTCTCTCTCTCTCCTCTCTCTCTCAAGTGAAATTTCTAAGAAAGAGTAAATCAATTAAAGATATAATGTTTCACTTAATTATCAATTTTACATTAATATGTGATGAACGCATTTTAATTCATTTTATTATTTGAATTCTAATCTGGATTTGAGCTCTCTCTCTCTCTCTCTCTCTCTCTCTCTCTCTCTCTCTCTCTCTCTCTCTCTCTCTCTCTCTCTCTCTCTCTCTCTCTCTCTCTCTCAATTTGACTACATTCCACTTCACGTTATTTTCGTTTAGACTCAAGATCCAAACGTGAGAATTCTAGAAGTGAAAATTCTCAAAATGAAAATTCCAAATTTGGAAAAGCGTTTCCGGATTTGAGAAAGGGTAATAAGAATTGGGGGAAAGGATTGTAACGTAATTGCAGGCCCGAGTAGGGGGTTAGCTGGGGCTTAATAGATTCCTACCTAAAAGTGGGAAGCTCGTCTAGGATAGGAATTCGAATATAAATCGATTTAAGAGTGACCTCATTTGAGATTACCGCTTCCGATTTTCATTCTTGGCTGAAGATGGAATGGGAGTGACGGAAAGTAAAAATAAACATGATTTTTTTTTGTCAGAATAGGAATCAAAACGTTTCTCGAGTCAAAAATCGGAATCGAAGATTATATGTATAGGGTGGGGAGGGGAAGGGGCGGCGGGAGGAGGGAAAGGGGAACTGGAATTAACTTCGGAATACGAAGTTTCATTTCAAGGTTGGCATCGGATAATTGGATTTGGAATCGGAATTGAAATATATTATTTAAGGTTGGATTAGAATTGGAATCGATTCGAGTAGGATCGGAAACATCCGCTTCTGATACGAATGAACTTCAGAATCGCGATGTCATAGATTCAGAAACATTTTTGAAACTGATTCCGAATTTCACTAATACATGACATGAAGTAAGAAATATGTCACTTTATTTCTCAATTTTTACCAGTTTCACTGACATTTTCAATGATCCTCATTTATTTCTGAAAAATTAATAAATCCGAATAAAATGTATTCTACTTCTTTTTCCTCTTCTTCCGCTTCTTCTTCTTCTTCTTCTTCTTCTTCTTCTATTCTGGTGTATATATATTATATATATATATATATATATATATATATATATATATATATATATATATATATATATATATATATATATTATTATATTATTCATTCATTCATTCACTTCACGTGTTTAAGTGTGAAATTCATCCCATATATACCTCGTTAACCTCGTTTGGGTTCCGTGTGTTGGTCTCTCTTCACACGAAGGTCAAGCTGGTGGCTCCGCCTCTAGGCCTGGCTTGGTGGAGAAACGAGTTGCTCAGTTGCGCTCTCCACCACACATAGCCAGGTATCCCCGGCTCATCTGGTGCCGTCCTGAGCCAGGCATCTAGTCTTCTCTTGAAGACTTCAACTTTCACCCATGTAACGTTTCTGAGGTTCTTTGGAAGCTGGCTAAAAAGCCTTGGCCCCTTGACAACCAAGCTATTTTCCTTCAGTGTTGAGGGGGTCCCTCGTCGGGCCTTTAATTTAGGAACACTACACATTCTGCCTTTCCTATTTTCCAGTGTTGTTTGAATGATAATTGGGTTTAGTTTGAGGTTTGGTACCAGTTTTTCGATCATTTTCCATATGTAGATTATGGTGTACCTCTCTCTTCTTTTTTCCAGGGAGTACAGATTTAGTTTACGTAGTCTTTCCCAGTAGTTGAGTTCTTGGAAGCCATCAATCTTTGCTGTGAGATGACTCTGCGTTTCTTCTAGTTTATTTATTTCTTCCTTTTTGTATGGGGATGTCAAAACTGAGCAGTATTCAAGTTTTGGTATGATCAGTGTTCTCAGCAGGGGAAACACTACTGTCTTGTCCCTCCTTTTGAACGTTCTTAGTACCTGTCCCGCGACTCTTTTTGCTCTGTTTATTGCTATCTGATTTTGTGTCTCGAATTTGGCATCATCGGTCATTATTACCCCAAGATCGATCGCTTTCGTGCTTTTCTGAATTTCCTGTCTATCTGGAGCATAATATGCAGTCTAAGTTCCTCATTTCTACCATATCTCAAGAACTGAAATTTCTCGGTGTTAAATGTCATGTTGTTGTCTTCTGCCCACGTGTATATTTTGTTTGTGTCCCTCTGCAAGACCGCCATTTCATTTGCAGCGCTGATTTTTCTGCTGATCTTTGTATCGTCCGCAAAGGATGTTACTATACTGTTGCTGTTTACTCCACTGTCTATGTCTGTTAGCATGATAATGAACAGGAGTGGGGGTCAGCACTGTACCTTGTGGTACTGAGCTGCGTACTCCTGATTCTGATGATGATACACTTTGAATTTTTACGACTTGTAGACGTTCTCTGAGGAATTTGTAGATCCATTTTTCCACTTTGGCTGTTATTCCCATATGTTTCATTTTATGTATACCATGATCGCATTTGTCGAAAGCTTTAGAAAAATCCGTGTATATGACATCATAGTTTTCATTGCCTTCAAGTGCATCTAGGATATTGTTATAATGCTCTATAAGTTGTGATAGGCATGATCTTCCTGATCGGAATCCGTGCTGATTTTCGTTGAAACTTTCCAGTGTCTCCAAGAAGTCATAGATTTTCTCCCTGACTATTCTTTCAAATATTTTGGTGAGGTGGGACGTCAAAGAAACTGGTCTATAGTTCTTTGCTTGAGATCTACTCCTCCTTTATATATAGGGACAATGTTTGCTCTTTTGAAGATGTTTGGTATTTCCCCATTGTCCAGGGATCTTCTCCATATCCAGTATAAGGGTGTAGCTATTTCATTTTTACAGTTTTTAATTAATAGTGCGTTCCATTTGTCCGGACCTGCTGAATGTGATTTCATTTGTCCTGTAGCTTTCGCTACATCTTCTGGAGTAAAATCAAAGTCTGTTATACATTCTCCTTGCAATTTCTCTTCGAAGAATGCATCTATGTCGGGTATCGCTTTGTCACTTTTTTGGGTACTGAAGACCGATTCATACTGGGCTCTCAATGTTTCAGTTATTTCTTTTAGATCGCCTGTTAGTTCATTATTTCCTTTTCTTAAGGGCCCGATAGTAGCGCGTGTTTTTGTTTTCCTTTTCGCATAGCTGTAGAAGTATTTTGGATTTTACTTTATTGCTTCTATCGCCTTTTCCTCTTCCCTCTCTGTGTGGCCTTTTGTCAGAGTTTGTATTTCCCAATCGATACTCTCCAGTTTTTCTTGCACTACTTTCCTGGCATTGTCGTCTCCGCAACTAGCTAACTTCGTCCCTACTCTCTTTCTTTTCGGAATATTCTTCTCTTTTGCCTCTCTAGCCAGCTCCTCTTTCCTTTTGGCTGTGTTTTCGGAGCATAATTTCCTAAAATTCTCAGCGTCTTTTCTTCCAAGGTTGTTAGCATTTCTTCAATTGTTTTATTCTCTAAAACCGTTCTCCACTCTATTTGGGCCATGTGTGATCTCATTTCTTCCCAATTTATGGTCTTGGAGTTTAAGTTAAAAGCCCCAAATGTGCTTCTTCCTTCCGTATGTGTATTGTCTTTTAATGTTATCGCCATATTTGTTGATAACTCGATTATGTTGTGGTCTGAGATAATAGTTGGGGTTATTTTTATATCGGTCGGTAATCATATATATATATATATATATGTGTGTGTATATATACATATATATATATTATATATATATATATATATATATATATATATATATATATATATATATACAGGGTGTCCCATAAGTCCGGCATCATAGGAGAAATTCATATTTTTCTATTTCTACAAACCATAATTCATATTTTTCTCTTTCTACAGGCCATAATGTCTGTGAGCAAGGAAGAACGAATCCAGATAATTCTACTCATAGGAAATCGGAGTCAAAGAGACTTTGCAACAAGTCTGCTAACACAACTCTGTGTTATTGGCTTGCGGTCTGGATGCAGTCTGTTAAATTCAGCAGCGGCCTCTCTTTGACTCCGATTTCCTATGAGCAGAATTATCTGGATTCGTTCTTCCTTGCTCACAGACATTATGGCCTGTAAAAAGAGAAAAATATGAATTATGGTTTGTAGAAATAGAAAAATATGAATTTCTCCTATGATGCCGGACTTATGGGACACCCTGTATATATATATATATATATATATATATATATATATATATATATACATTCAACTGCAAAGAACACGCAGTATAAATAACGTAAAGAACGACGCTTGTATAGGAGATATTCCGCGCAAGACGAGAGAGAGAAAACGGAACAAATGAAAAAATGAAGTGTACGTAGCCATTTTTTTTAATTTGTTGAAACAAAGGAGTTCCGTAGAGCCTCAGGATATTTAAAAGAAAAATCTGAAATTATATTTAAAACAAGATTCCTGTCAGTATTACTATAAAAAAAAAAAACTAGCCCCCTTCCCCCGCAAATTGCAATGACACTAAAAAAAATTGCCTATATATATATATATATATATATATATATATACACACACGAGGGCCACTCAATATATTTTGCCCCACCTTTTTTTTTCTTTCCAAGTTTCCTTGTAAGTTCCAGAAATTTTGTACACAAGTAGTTACATACCTTTTTTACAAGTTTTTATTTTTCCACATAGTCTCCATCCTTTTCTACGGCTTTCCGCCACCTCGAAACAAGGGCCTTTATTCCTTGCTGGTAAAACTCCGCTCGGTTCCGCTCGAGCCACCTCTTAACCTCCTCAACAACTTCATCGTCACTCTGAAACTTTCTTCCACGAATATCATCCTTCATTGGCCCAAACAAATGGAAATCTGGAGGTGCCAGAACCGGGCTGTATGGAGGGTGGGGTAACACAGTCAAGCGCACTTTTGTGATGGCCTCTCTTGTTTGCAAACTGTTGTGTGGTCTTGCGTTATCGTGCAAAAGGACATCTTCCAGTTTTCTCTCCGGTCGAACTCGCTTTATACGTCTGTGGAGTCTCTGTAGGGTAGCAATATATGCCTCTGAGTTGATTGTTTGTCCTTTCTTCATAATGTCCACCAGAGTCACCCCTTTCATGTCCCAGAAGATGGTGGCCATAACCTTTCCTGCAGAGGGAGCCATTTTCAACGTTTTCTTGCGTGGGGAGTCTGAACCTGAAACAAAACGCCAATCCATGAAATGGCAAAGTGGTGTACCCAAGTCTCATCCCCAGTCACAATTCGTGAAAGGAAGTCATCCCCTTCTGTCTCGTATCAAACCAACGACTCAGAAGCAATTTCTTTTCTTTGGGCTTTGTGATCTTCAGTCAGTTCGCGAGGAACAAACCGTGAACACACTTTTGAGTATCCCAGTTGCTGAATTATCGTATTCACACTTCCTTCACTAATGCCTAGCTCCAGTGATAGCTCCTTGTATGTGACGCGCCGATTTGATCGAATGATGCTGTTAGAACGTTGCATAGTGTGAGATGTCACAGCCGATGCCGGGCGATCGCTACGTGGCTCTTCATCGAGGCTGGCTCTCCTTCTCTCCGATGATCTCACACGTTTAGGCCAGCCTCCAACTTACTTCGATCAACAACAGCATCTCCGTAAACGTTTTGTAGACGTTTGTGAATATTCCCAACTGTTTCCTTCTCTGCGGTTAAGAACTCGATAACAGCTCTGTTTACGACGCACCTCACTGTCAGACGCCATTTTCGAAACTGCGTTAACCATCTGTTTTATACAAGGGCGTTTAAAAGCTGTTTTATACAAGGAGGGGAGGTTCAAACTGGAAAAATCCGCTTATGTGAAGCGCAGAAAGTTCAAATTTACGGCCCAAAAGATATTTCAGCTGCATGGCCTATTATTTAGCTAAGAAAGAAGGGTGGGGCAATATATATATATATATATATATATATATACTAGGGGCACTCAATATATTTTGCCCCACCCTTTTTTCTTAGCTAAATAATAGGCCATGAAGCTGAAATGTCTTTTTGGCCGTAAGTTTGAACTTTCTGCGCTTCACATAAGCGGATTTGTCCAGTTTAAACCTCCCCTCCTTGTATAAAACCGCTTTTAAACGCCCTTGTATAAAACCGATGGTTAACGCAGTTTCGAAAATGGCGTCTGACAGTGATGTGCGTCGTAAACAGAGAGCTGTTATCGAGTTCTTAACCGCAGAGAAGGAAACAGTTGGAAATATTCACAAACTTTTATATGTCTATCGATCAGTTATAGTCGGACGTTATGAACAATGTGTTCAAGTTGAAGGAAGAAACTTTGAACATCTAAAATAAACAATTATTATTGTTGCTTTTCTTATTGTTGCTTTATTTGAAATAAAATTATTAAATATCGCATAATTTTTGTTAAGATATTGCGTTCATATAAAAGTTTACTTGGTAACTCTCTCTCTCTCCTCTCTCTCTCTCTCTCTCTCTCTCTATATATATATATATATATATATATATATATATATATACGAGTATAAATCACATTCAGCTGCAGGTTCGGACAAATGGAACGCATTATTGATTATAAACTGTAAAAATGAAATAGCTACACCCTTATACTGGGTATGGAGAAGATCCCTAGACACTGGGGATATATCGAGCATCTTGAAAAGAGCAAACATTGTCCCTATATATAAAGGAGGGGATAGACTCCAAGCAAAGAACTATAGACCAGTGTTATTGACATCCTATCTCACCAAAGTATTTAAAAGAATAGTTAGAGAGGAAATCTATGATTTCTTGGAGACACTGGAAAGATTCAACGAAAATCAGCACAGATTCCGATCAGGAAGATCATGCCTATCACAACTTATAGAACACTGTAACAACATCCTAGACGCACTTGAAGGCAATGAAAACTACAATGTCATATACACAGATTTTGCTAAAGCCTTTGACAAATGTGATCTTGGTATAATAACACAAAAAATGAAACATATGGAAATAACAGGCAAAGTGAGGAAATGGATCTACAATTTCCTCAGAGAACGGCTACAGGTCGTAAAAATTCAAGATATATCATCATCAGAATCAGAAGTACGTAGCTCAGTACCACAAGGAACAGTATTGGCCCCATTCCTATTCATTATCATGCTAACAGACATAGACAATGAAGTAAACAACAACAATATAGTAACATCCTTTGCAGACGATGCAAAGATCAGCAGAAAAATCAGAGTTGCAAAAGAGGTGGAGGCCTTGCAGAGGGAACACGAACAGAATATACAAGTGGTCAGAAGACAATAGCATGACATTTAACACCGAGAAATTTCAGCTCTTGAGATATGGAAGAAATGAGGAACTTAAACCGACAGCATATTATGCCCCAGATAGACAGGAAATTCAGAGAAACACGAAAACGATCGATTTGGGGCTTATAATCAGAGCTGGGCATTTGCGGCATATTTTGCGGTACTGCGGTACTTGCGGTACCACCGCACTACCACCCCGGGCCCCCATAACGCAGTACCGCAAAGGATCGCTGAAAGTACCGCAGTACCGCTACCGCATTCAAATTTCCGCGTACCGGTTTGGTACCGGTTTGGTAGTGCAGCAGTACCGCAGTACCGCAAGTGCCCAGCTCTGCAAGTTATAATGAGCGATGATGCGAAATTTGAGACACAAAATCAGAGAGCGACGAACAAAACAAAAAAAGTCGCGGGAACCTTTAAGAGAAGGGACAAGAGAGTAATCATTCCCCATTCCCCTGTTGAAAATACTGATCAGACAAAAACTTCAATACTGCTCAGTCTTGACGTCCCCATATAAAAAGGAAGAAACTAATAAACTAGAAGAAACTCAGAGAAATTTCACAGCCAAAATCAATGGCTGCAAAGAACTCAATCTGTGTTCCCTGGAAAGAAGAAGAGAGAGGTACACCATAATCTACATATGGAAAATGATCGAAAAACTGGTACCAAACCTCAAAGTAAACCCAATTACCATCCAAGCAACCCTGGAAAATAGGAAAGGCAGACTGTGTAGTGTTCCCAAATTAAAGGCCCGACAAGGGACCTCTTCAACAATGAAGGAAAATAGCTTGGTTGTTAGAGGGCTAAGACTTTTTAACCAGCTTCCAAAGAACCTCAAGAACGTCACAGGGGTCAAAGTTGAAGTCTTCAAAAGAAAACTAGATGCCTGGCTCACAGCGATACCAGATAAGCCAGGTGTCCCTGGCTATGTGTGGTGGAGAGCGCAAGAGAGCAACTCGTTCCTCCACCAAGCCAGGCCTAGAGGCGGAGCCACCAGCTTGACCTTCGTGTAAAAAGAGACCAACGCACGGGACTCCTACGAGGTTACGAGGTGATATATATATATATATATATATATATATATATATATACAGTATATATATAATTAAATGTAATTAAATTAACTTTTTAAAAGTTTATTTATTTTAAATTATATAAGAAATTCGTATTTTATCACGTGATCAGTGTTTTGTAAGCGCAGTTAGTTCTTTTTTGTAAATAAACATTAGTATTTACAAGTAGGCTATATTTCTTTTCAGGACGTTTTTGCTCATATTTAATTGACATTAGGGTTTTCTAAAGGTACCTAGTAGAAGTTCCGTGCGTCGGTCTCTCTTCACACGAGAGTCAAGCTGGTGGCCCCACATCCAGTTCTAGTCTGATGGAGGAGCGAGTTGCTCTCTTGTGATCTCTATCGCACACCCGGTTCATTCGGTATCGTCCTGAGCCAGGCATCTAGTCTTCTTTTGAAGACTTAAACTTTGACACCTGTGATGTTCCTGATGTGTTTCGGAAGGTGGTTAAAAAGTCTTCGGTCCCCTGACAACCAAGCTATTTTCCTTTAGTGCTGAGGGTGTCCCTTCTCGGGCCTTTAATTTGGGAACTCTATATATATTTTACCTTTCTTATTTCCCAGTGTTGCTTGGATGGTTACTGAGTTCAGTTTGAAATTAGGTACCAGTTTTTCGATCATTTTTTCATATGTAAATTATGGTGTACCTCTCTCTTCTTTCCAGCGAATATAGATTTAATTTACGTAGTCGTTCCAAGAAGTTGAGTTATTTGCAGCCATCAATCTTGTCTATGAAATTTCTTTGAATTTCCTCCAGTATTCAAGTTTTGGCACGATCAGTGTTTTCCGCAGGGGAATCACTACATTCTCGTCCCTTCTTATGAAGGTTCTCAGTAGCTATCCCGTAACTCTTTTTGCTTTGCTTATCGCTGAGTCTTTGTTTCAAATTTTGCATCTTCGGTCATTATTACCCCTAAATCTTTTTCTTCTGTGCCTCTTTGAATTTACTGTCTATCTTGAGTATAATATACTGTCAGTTTAAGTTCCTCATTTCTTCCATATCTCAAGAGCCGAAATTTCTCGGTGTTAAAATTCATGTTATTGTTTTCTGACCATTTGTATATTCCGTTTGTGTCCTTGTGTAGATTTACATCTCTTTTGCATTACCACTTTTGCTGCTGATCTTTGTGTGTGTGTGTGTGTGTGTGTGTGTGTGTGTGTATTACGGTACTTGTAAAAATTATACCACACGCGTGTGTATATATACATACTGTATATACTTAATAAAAATTAAATAAACATTTACATTTATTATCTAAACTCTTGAACTTCATTCTTTTTTATATTTTTTTTTCATCTTCTTTTTCTTGTTCTTGTTGTTTTTTGTTGTTGTTTTTTTCCATTTTTTTTAACTTTTTTTATTTTACGGCCCAAAAGTCCCACCCTGGAAAAGAAGTCGTAATGAGCAGAGTTTACGATCAAATATGTTTTCACTTTTATTGTTTTTCTTGTTTATGTTTTTTACAGGTTTTCACTGCTGTTGTTTTCAATATATTTACGTGATTTTTAGTTGGTTCTTATTTTTGGCATCTTTTGTGTTATTTTCTTTGGACTGTCGGTATCATATATATATATATATATATATCGTAAAGAACGACGCTTGTATAGGAGATATTCCGCGCAAGACGAGAGAGAGAAAACGGAACAAATGAAAAAATGAAGTACCACCTGGGAATCGAACCCGGGATCTTCCGATTGCCGGTCAGACGCGATACCATTACACCATGGACTTCACTCTTCCAAATGCCGTAATTCTTCTACATACTCGCAGAAACCAATGCCCCAAGGGGGCACCTCCCGCATGCCGTAACATTATATACATTCAACTGCAAAGAACACGCAGTATAAATAACGTAAAGAACGACGCTTGTATAGGAGATATTCCGCGCAAGACGAGAGAGAGAAAACGGAACAAATGAAAAAATGAAGTACCACCTGGGAATCGAACCCGGGATCTTCCGATTGCCGGTCAGACGCGATACCATTACACCATGGACTTCACTCTTCCAAATGCCGTAATTCTTCTACATACTCGCAGAAACCAATGCCCCAAGGGGGCACCTCCCGCATGCCGTAACATTATATACATTCAACTGCAAAGAACACGCAGTATAAATAACGTAAAGAACGACGCTTGTATAGGAGATATTCCGCGCAAGACGAGAGAGAGAAAACGGAACAAATGAAAAAATGAAGTACCACCTGGGAATCGAACCCGGAAGATCCCGGGTTCGATTCCCAGGTGGTACTTCATTTTTTCATTTGTTCCGTTTTCTCTCTCTCGTCTTGCGCGGAATATCTCCTATACAAGCGTCGTTCTTTACGTTATTTATACTGCGTGTCTTTGCAGTTGAATGTATATAATGTTACGGCATGCGGGAGGTGCCCCCTTGGGGCATTGGTTTCTGCGAGTATGTAGAAGAATTACGGCATTTGGAAGAGTGAAGTCCATGGTGTAATGGTATCGCGTCTGACCGGCAATCGGAAGATCCCGGGTTCGATTCCCAGGTGGTACTTCATTTTTTCATTTGTTCCGTTTTCTCTCTCTCGTCTTGCGCGGAATATCTCCTATACAAGCGTCGTTCTTTACGTTATTTATACTGCGTGTTCTTTGCAGTTGAATGTATATATATATATATATATTTGTTAGGATAGAATCCATATATATATATTTGTTAGGATAGAATCCATATATATATATATAATAAATGGAAAGATAGGTATCTTTATACTTCATGAATGCAATTGTTTCTCCCATTTTCTACGTTAATTAAAATTATTAGGGTGTTAGTTTTAGGGGAAACATTTATTTTTATATATAATTTTTTTTCTTTTGTGTGTGTGTGTGTGTGTGTGTGTGTTTCCCCTTGTTTTCCTTTTTAACAGTTAACATAAAAATCTTGTTTATAATAACTTTTGAAAGAAGAAATCAAAGTTTTTGAGAAAGACTTTTCTTGTTTCCTCCTCAGTGTCTTTTTTTTATATTTTTTTTTTATTTTAAATGAAATAAATTTTATTATTATTTATTTATTTATTTATTAGTATTATTTATTTATTTATATATTTTCATCTGTTTCTACTATTTGTAAGGTATCCCTACAGCTTACGTTATTTCAAACTCTTTACTGAAAGTGGTTGAAAATAAAGTCCAAATAACGTCGGTATATATATATATATATATATATATATATATATATATATATATATTTTTTTTTTAATATATATTTTTAATATACAGTATATGAAAACATCTTTTTCTCCGATATTATATTTATTTCATGCTGATAAATCCTCTTGTTCATTGTTTTTTTTTCTGGAAAGAGAGGTTCCAGAAGTCTGCTATAAATTTCCTGCGACCTTTGCCAGTTGTTATACCTCATCCTACCCCCGTGACTATCTCAATCCAAAAATAACCTTCTTCTTGTTCCTAAAATTTTGTCATGTGACAAACAAACAAACAATAAATAAATAAATAAGAATGAAAATAAAAGCATCAAATTTTCTTTTCCATTTTGAAAATAAAAGGTACCTGAACGCCGTTCGGGCGCGTTCTGCCAGAAAAGAAGCCCTGCTTCTTCTATTCACAGCAACGGTTTCACTAATACAGAGAATATATACCCAAAGACTACCTATAAGTTATCTAGTTGGTTATTTATAACATGTAAATAATTTTATAAAATCGATTTTGAACGGAATTTTTGAACCAATTAGATTTTAATATTTACTTTTGAACTCGCGAGTCACAGATTCAGAGGGCAGCTTTACAACAATTGACCCACTGGCTTTGAATGCCAAGTTCAAAATATTTATGGCTGTGGTATGTTTTTACTTTTACGGACTGGCTGGCTTTCGCTCGATTTCACAAAAAAAAGTAGGAAACTTTGTAGAAGCTTTGTCTGACTAGATACCGGTAGGCTTTGATATGCCACCAGAATTAATGTCTCTTAATTAATTTAGGCATACCCATTGTATGCCCACACTCAATCGATCCAGTGACCCAAGATACATTCTTAGGTCTCAAATCTTTAAAAAGAATGGTATAAAAGCACCAGTACATTAAGACAAACTTTCCGCTTTGTCTCATTACTGTCCACCTCCCGTATGAGTTATAAAACAGTCTCTTTAGAGAATTAGCAATGAAGGTGCGACTGTAACTCAGCTTAATAAAAAGTCTTAATGTTTTCAATTTCCTGGTAACGTGGATTTCAGTCTCAAAGCTCTTAAAAACAAACTGGAAATGAGTCTTCTCTTTGTAATAGCTGCATGTTCTGAAATGGTATATATATATATATATATATATATATATATATATATATTATATATATATATATATATATATATACGACTGTGAATGTGTTGGTTTTCTGCAAGTTCTAAAAGAGAGAACAACTACCTATTGCTTTCAATCACAATATCCAGTGAAGGAAATTTTATCCAGGACTTTATATCTACTTCATACGTAAACTGAATGGGGGGGAAAAACTACTTAATTCAGTCAAAAACCCATTAATACCAAAGGGATCCTCCAAACTTATGAAAGTATCGTCATTGTGCAGTTTCGGGAAAAAGCTCGACTAGAAACAAAAAATATCTAAAAATGCATTAAAAAAAATTACTAATTGTAACATTGTGTTTTCTTTGGATATTTATTCTTTTTGGTTCGCTAATAAAAATTCAGAAACAAAACTCAGCCAATTTTTATGCTTAAAAAAAATTGTTTCTTGTCAAATTTTCTCTGAAACTGTACCTAAACCAATTAATACCAGGTACAACCCCTTCCAGCAAAGAATTTACCTAAAAGGACACTCTCCATAAGTAAATTGAATAACAATTCTTTTAAAGCTAAGCTAATTGTGGTTTATTTCGCAAATAAGACGGGATGCTGCAGAGGGGTCGACCGCAGGTCGATCCTGAACCCGTCGTTCAAACTCACCTAAAGCTTAAAGCTACTTTAATCTTAAAAATATACATGGTATTGACAATACCATATATATGGTAATACGGATTTAATGCAGGTTGGACTACAGATCTACAGAAGCTAAGGTTAACAAAGACCCTAAGATCCACTCTAAGGTTAGCCCGAGAGAAAGAAGAGAGTAGAGGGTTAAAAAAAGAGAATAAGGGGTTAAGTAAGTAGTAAAACCTATCATTCGTGGGTTAACATTCACAGAAAAAGAGAAAGACTCCGCATAATCATCCGCCGCCACTGCCGACAAGTCGGAAAAATAGTCGAAGAGAATAGGAAAGAGGTGGAAGATGAAAAGAAGTAAAATAAGAACGCTTACAAACCATGCAAACACACTCTTAACTCAAACACAGTCTTAACTCAAACTGTCATACCATGCACACTACAGATATGCAAGTAAATCAAGAATAAGAAATGAACAACAAAAAAAAGATGAAGAGTATAACAAAAAGTGGGTTAGTTTACGCTACGAGCTACATCTAAGTTCGTGTTAGTCTAATTTTTTTTAATATAATTTTGTTGCTGGCATATCACACGCTGGCATGTCACAAGCTGGCATTAATCGTCAACAGACTCAAACCTCGACCATTACCCCCAGAGCGCCTGTTGCTAATTGTTTTATTATTTTAAACGACGTTAATATTTTTAACATGCCTATCTAAACGGTTTTTAAACATATTAACAGAGCTGGGCATTTGCGGCATATTTTGCGGTACTGCGGTACTGCGGTACTACCGCAAACCGCAAACCGGAACCGCATAACGCAGTACAGCAAAGGATCGCTGAAAGTACCGCAGTACCGCTACCGCATTCAAATTTCCGCGTACCGGTTTGGTGCCGGTTTGGTAGTTTGGTAGTACCGCAGTACCGCAAAATATGCCGCAAATGCCCAGCTCTGCATATTAACGCTGGTAGAGTTCACGACGGACGCGGGAAGATTATTCCATTTATCAATTACTTTAAACGTAAAATAGTTTTTAGCGATGTTAGTAATGAAACGTCTACCACGTAATTTAAATCCGTTATCGAAAGTGAACAGTTTGTCAAAATTTACGTTATCGATTTTGTTAACGACTTTGAAAACTTCAATAAGCTCCCCACTTAATCTCCTAGTTTCGAGTGAATGCAAGTCTAACTCTTTAATCCTATCTTCGTAAGACTTGTTGCGTAGTGACGGAATTAGTTTCGTGGCGCGTCGCTGAACCCTTTCCAACCTATCAATATCCTCACGCAAATACGGTCACCAAAACTGAACGGCATATTCTAAGTGAGGCCTGACTAGGGACTTGTAAAGGGGCAATATAATATTCTTCGATTTAAATTCGAAATTACGCGCTATGAAGCCTAACATCCTATTAGCTTTTGCGCAAGACTCCAGGCACTGGTTCCTAACTTTTAAATCCTTAGATACGTGTACGCCTAAATCTACTTCCTCGTTAACGCTCGCTAACTGTCTATCATCCATCGTGTACGTGTAATTGTTGTTACGAGAACCTATATGCAAAACTTTACAGTTGTCTACGTTAAATTGCATCTGCCACTTATCCGTCCACTCCATAATCCTATTTACATCGTCTTGGAGCCGATTTTTATCGTCCACGTTAAGAACTTTACCCCCTATTTTAGTATCGTCCGCGAATTTTGACACGTTCCTGGTGAAGCCTACATCTATGTCGTTAATGTAGATTACGAATAGCAATGGGCCTAACACTGAACCCTGAGGGACACCGCTACCTACATCCAACCACCCCGATTCCCTACCATTAACGACGACCCTCTGTTTTCTGGCACGAAGCCATTCCTCTAACCAGTTAGCTACCTGACCGCGTATACCGTGCGCTTTAACCTTCGCAATTAATCTTCTATGCTGAACTGTATCGAACGCTTTTTTAAAGTCTAAATAAATAACGTCAGCCGGTCTATGCATATCGTATTCGCACACTATTTCGTTATAAAATTCTAACAAATTAGTTAAACAAGCTTTATGGCGTCGAAACCCATGCTGACTACTATTAATCAAATCGCGACTCTCTAAGTGATCGACGATACGATCCCTAACTACGGATTCCAAAAGTTTACCGACAATTGACGTTAAGCTAATTGCTAGCTACTGTGTGGTCGCCTTTTTTAAAAATGGGCGTAATGTTAGCTAATTTGAAGTCTTCAGGAATAATCCCCGCTTCCAGTGACTTATTAATAATTTTTGTTAAGGGGCTTACGATAACGTCTTTCAAATCTTTCAAATGTCTCGGATAAAGCGCGTCAGGGCCTGGAGCCTCGCTAACTTTTAGCTTATCGATATAATGCGCAATCTCGCCCTCGTAAACAGTTATTTCATTCAAAATAGTGGCGCTACTAAATGGAACGATATCGTCCACGTCGGGGACATTATTTACGTCTTCTACGGTAAAAACTGTCGCAAAAAGTTCTTAAAAATACCCGCCATCGCGGGTAAAGACACTGAGACCGGGAGTTCGACTCTTAATGTTGTTGGTTAATAATTATCCAGGATGTGGTAAGTTCTATGGGTCGCATTAGTCTGGCCTGCGAGTTTCTGACTCTTCTAATTGAATATTATTATATAGGTTAATGCTGATACGGAGACAGAACGTTCAAAATAAAACCTCCTAAATTTAGAACTTATAACTTCTTTTTGAGAGTGCGTTCCAGGGGAAGTTTTTCCTTCTTTTGAGTGTCAAAGCTTCTTCTCAGATGATATAATAACTTCTTTAGATAGAAGAAATTAAATAGAAGATAGAAGATAATTAAATAATTTTATTGTTCTTTGCTACATACTCTATATAAGACATAAAAAAAAGTTATACAGAGAGTAACATATAATAACACACATCTGTATATACATACGATAGTACGGCAGTTAATGCATTCCTAAACATATGTAGCGTTGTAGAATAGACAATGTAAGACAACAGTAACAGCAATAACAACAACAACAATAATAATATTAATATTACATATGTTTTTATACGAGTCGATGGTGTACATCAGTGTTTTTACGTAGGAAAGAAGGGCGAATGCCCACAAAAATGTCCACCCCATAGAGGAAGAAGAGAGCCAAAATCAAGGTCTAAGGTTTTCGAGATGCCTGGACACTCTGTGTTTGAAAGATTGGAGGTCATAGACAAGGGAAATATGGAGTGAGAAAGACTGTTCCAGAGTTCACCGGTTGAGTAAATGAAAGGTTGAAAATACCGATTAAACCTTGCGTTTGAAAGTTGGACAGAAAAGAAATTAGAATGTGTCAAAAGTCTGGTACTGCGTGTTTTCCTTAAAGGAGGAGGCATGCAGGTAAGGAGTTCAGAAGGGCAGTGTCCGTTATAATGGCGTTAGTGAAGAGAGTGAGGTAACACTGCGGCGAAGGGAGAGGGATTAAAGACAGTCAGTAAGAGGCAGGGAATTGATGAGACGAAAAGCCTTTGATTCCACCCGCTCAAGTAAAGCTGTGTGGATTGAGACACCCCACACATGAGGAGCGTATTCTATACAGGGGCGGACAAGACCCCTGTACAAAGACAGCAACTGAGTGGGGATGAAGAAACTGCGGAGCCGGTACAGAACACCTAATCTCTTAGAAGCTGCTTTAGAAAGAGAGCATGTTAAGAGAAGACGATCAGTGATAAATAAAAAGAAAAGAGTGGGTGACAGGACAAAGCCCTGAGAACATTATTATTAATAGCTTTAGAAGAAGAACAGTGGCCAACTACAACCGCAGCTATAGATCGGCCAGAAAGAAAATTAGAGATGAAGGCATAGCTAGAAGGATAGAAACCGAAGGAGGGCAATTTGGAAATTAAAGGTTTGTGCCAGACTCTATCAAAAGCTTTTGATGTCTAGCGCAATAGCAAAAGTTTTACCGAAATCCCAAAAGGAGGATGACCAAGAGTCAGAGAGATATGCAAGAAGATCGCCAGTAGAGCGTCCCTTGCGGAACCCATACTAACGATCTGAAAGAAGATTGTGAGAAGAAAGGTGTTTAAGAATCTTCCTATTAAGGATAGATTCAAAAACTTGGAGAAAGGCAAGAAATCAAAGCAATTGGACGATAGTTGGAGGGTTGAGAGCGGTCACCCTTCTTTGGAACAGGCTGAATGAAAGCGAACTTCCAGCAGGAAGGAAAAGTACCAGATGAAAGACAAAGACGAAAGAGTTTGCCTAGGCAGGGTGTCAGCACAGAGGCACAGTTCTTGAGAACAACAGAAGGGGCACCATCAGGACCGCACGCCTTCCTAGAGTTCAGCTCAGATAGGGAACGTTCTTCTATACAAGCGTCGTTCTTTACGTTAATTATATTGTGTGTTGTTTGCAGTTAAAATGTATATATGTGCGACATGCGTGAGGTGCCCCCTCAGGGCATTGGTTTCTGCTCGTATGTAGGAGAATTACGACTTCTGATTAAGCGAGGCCCATGGTGTAGTGGTTAGCATATCTGACCGGCAATCGGAAGATCCCGGGTTCAATTCCCGGGTGGTTACCTCATTTTTCATTTGTTCGTTCTTTCTCCTCATCTTGTGCGGAACGTTCTTCTATACAAGCGTCGTTCTTTACGTTAATTACACTGTGTGTTGTTTGCAGTTAAAATGTGTGTATATATATATATATATATATACAGTGCCGCCGAGAGCTGCCTCGGGCCCCGGGGAAGGATTGGTATATGAGCCCCCCTGTTTACTCAGTATTTTATTATGAATGTTTTTTGTGTACATAACAAGCAAACTGATTATATGGTCAAGTCACTATTCAAAACATACAGTATGAATAAACAATTCAGAAGAAAATGACCATCATTTTATTTTTCGAATCAATTATATTAATTCTATCACCATACAATTTACAAATGCATTACCAGTCCATGCAAGCAAGACAATTGTTTACTGTAACATTTTCATTATTAGAAGTGTACTTTCTTTGCCTTCTCTCTAGCAAAGTGATAAATGATTCTGATGAAATTTAAAGTACGGGCTAACTGGCTTTCAATTACAATGGTTCCCAGATCTGTCAGTCGGTCTTGGGTATTGGTGGACCGCAGATAATATTTTATCCGTTTCAGTTTGACTATGATAATCTCTGTAAAATGTATGTTCATTAATTACCGTATTTCCCGGCGTATAACGGCCACCCTAATTTTGAAGAGAAAATTTAGGAAAATAAAAATTTAGGAAAAAATATACCTCCTACCTCACTTCACGTGTACAATTTTAACGAGTTAATTTTAACGCAGGGTGATTTGTGGAGTATTTTTGGGGGAAAAAAAGTGCGTTATACGCCGGGAAATACGGTATATTTCCTCTCTGTTATTTAATCAATTGCTTTATTAATATTTTTAGATTTTATCCCGCCTCTTTCCGGCCCAGGGGATTTTTCACGGTATCCCCACCCTCTCGATGGGCCTGCACACACACACACACACATACATGGTCTTTGTATAGAATTTTGTCGGAAGAATTTCCGGCAGAGACGTCTCTCACCGTGAAATTTGGGGGAGGATTTCTGCTCGCTGGGAAAGAGTGGGGGAAGGGGGGAGATGAGGCTCATGGATCTCGCATTGTATAATTATAAAATAACTTAGTCTCGAATTTATTTATTGTGTAAGAAAATATTTTCCACAGTTATCGATTATTTATCGATTAATAATATCTATAACACTTTTGCTCTACGTACCTATTTTTAGAGTTCCATTTAATTCGATTATCTGCTTCTCCCGAGCCCCCTAGAGGCCCGGGCCCCGGGGATTTATCCCGGCTTCCCCGCTCTCTTGACGGCCCTGTATATATATGTATGTATACATGCACACACATAGACATACATAGAGACGCACACACACACGCACACATATACGGTACATGCATATACATCCATAAATACGCACCCACATATGTATATACACACACATACCCATTCTACATTCGGACAAATGGGACGGTAATGCCTTCATATATTTACATAGTAAAGAACTGCCATTAACAACCAAATTTTATGCTTTATGGGCAGAATGGAGTTGTATGGTAAATCTTGGTAGATAATGCAGAGTAGCGAAGTTATGTACACTAGCTTTAAAGATATAGAAGCAAAGAGAGAAAAGTACATGGAGATTTTCTGTTGTAAGCTACAAAAACACGTTTAAAAATACATACAGTTATAATATTTGTATGTATAGAAAATTGTGGGAAATCTATGTTTTCTGTGAAGTGAAATGTGTAACACAGAGGAAGGTTTATAGTTTTCTATAAAAATATGATGATGAGTAACTAATGCATTTCTGAAAAAACAAATGATAAAAGGAGGTATCTTCAAAACTACGCTCGAAAGGAAAAGGTTTGGTTTACTTGAGAGTGTTCTGGTAAAGATATGGTACTTATAAGTTTTACATAAATTTTAACAGTAGTTCGGAACTCACCTAAAGTTGCAGGAGAACCCCTCCGTTACATGACTTTTTGGCGTTACAAAGAGGTTAAACAACGCTAAACATTATTATTATTAATATTATTATTATTATTATTATTATTAGACCAAATATTAGTGCACATATAATAAATACTTCTTTTTAGCACTGAATTGACTTTAATAAATTGCCCAATATATTTATACCATTTTATTATTATTATTTTAATATTATTTTTGAGCTAAACTCCATTTTGACTGAGACTGTCTCTCCACTGCACAAGACAATATTCCATTCCTAAATGAGAATAAAACAAGAGATATATTGGACGAAACAAGTATTTGTGCCAAACAATTTGCTGTGATGAATTTGTACGGGAAACGGGATACGGAAAATATTTGAAATAAATATTCAGTTATACACAGTATGTACAGTATATATACAGAGAGAGAGAGAGAGAGAGAGAGAGAGAGAGAGAGAGAGAGAGAGAGAACATGTATTACGTTTAGAGTAGCGAAAGAGAAAGGGTCCATATCATTTATGCAAACCATTCTTGTGTTAATATACGCTTATGCAAAGTATTCTCGGCACGTAGAAACATTTACAAGTTTATACGGAGGGGCTGTGTGTGTACACAAAAGGGGCCTTCAGTACGTTGTTCATGCCAGTAAAAGGGAAAAAAAACCGCTCCGAATTTTCATATTCATCCATAGGAAGTATCTAAAATATGATCGCTTATATTGTCTACTTTTCCCGCTTAGATATAAGGAAAACCATGTCAGACGTGGTGCACTTGTATACTTCATCAGAGAGAGAGAGAGAGAGAGAGAGAGAGAGAGAGAGATATGAAACCAGTAAAACTTATCTCGCAACGAAATAACAGCTAATAAATGTATTTTATTAATATTCTTTATTAATAACACCATTTCAGTATAAAAAACAAAATTATTTTTAATACTGACGCTATAATAAAAGTATGGAATAGTTTTTACTTTTGTTATGCTTTTAAAACCTTTGTTATTGCGTTTGTAATCGTTATTATACGATGCAGCGCGAGGGGCAATTATGTACTACAGTAGGTAGATACGTAGGTAGACATTTTTTGTTTATAGAATAAACGTATATAGAATAAAGACTGAGATCAGCCGTGACTGAGACTTAAGATTTAATATCAGTTTATTTCTAGGATTTTGATGTAGGATGGAGTTATGGTTTGGTCTCATCTTTCCATTCCATCGTAACTTCGCAGATTTAATATCGAGGGCAGGATGAGAGTACAGAAAGCAAATCTCTCCTTCATCAAATGTACAGGGTGTCCCGTAAGTCTGGACCCATAGGGATTTATAATATATTTTTTTTATTGTTATTATTATTATTTTATTATTATTTTTTTATTATTTTTATTATGATTTTATTTGTGGGGCCACTTGAAAGCCAAAGTGTAAGAGGTCAAACTTCAGAACATTTTCCACCTTAAAGCACGCATTGTGGAGGCGTGTCAAGAAATTTCTGCGACTGTGATTCAGAAAGTGCTGTCGCAGTGGAGATTGTGTCTTCAACTATGTGTGCGACACAACGGCGGACACTTTGAACAGATTATGTAATAAATTTTTGGACTGTTTTGTAATTTTATTATTTTTCCCTATGGGTCCAGACTTACGGGACACCCTGTATATGAAATTCAACTAATTTGGCCTTTTAAACCAGCGATTCTCAACTTCTGGTACGTGAAGTTCTTTTCGGTGGTACGCGAGAGGGTTTTAATTTTGTAGTTTCTAATTGATAATTAATTTAATAATAGTGTATTTAAAAAATAATATTAGTTACAGACGCAAGCAACCTTTCCGGCTGTAGTACTTAGAAAAACATGGTGGTACGTCGACTTTAAAAGGTTGGGAACCAGTATTTTGAACCAATAATACCCTTCGCGATGAAAAGTAAATTCACAATTTCGCCAACCTGATTTTTGCACTTTATATTTTCGAAGTTGCGAAGGATCCACGCATGTAATTTAATATTTCATCTTCTTTATATTTAGATATCTCGCTCAACACATGTTTCTCTTCTGGACAGATGTGTGGATAACATTTTTTTTTAAGTTTTGTTGAAATTTCTGTTAAAAAATTTCGTTAAAATTTGTTAACAATTTTTGTTAATGGTAAAATTTCTGTTAATGTTAAAATTTCTATAAAAATTTTTTTTTTTTTTACTTGTTTGGTATCTCAGAGAGTAAATCCGCTTTTGATATTCCATAACGGATTTCGGAACTATAAACTTCTCCCGAGTTTTATGGTGAAAAGATGGAATTTCTTTGTTGATATATAAAACAGATGGAAAAAAATACTCGTACAAAGGATAAGTTTTGTGTTTGTATTACTGACAAACTGGTTTTAATATTTCGGTTCCAATAACGATGTGGAATTTTCGCTTATGGAAGTGCAAATATTCAAAGAAGTTTATAGAATACATAATTATAGTTATGAAAACACTCAATTTCGATAAACTTTAAGAAAGTTGATCGTAGACTAATTTAATTTAACCTAACCTAACTACGATATCTAATTTAATCTAACATAAACCGAAATCGACTCGTATTTTATTCCAATTTATTTCCCTCTTCTTTATATATATATATATATATATCGTATATAAAGTTGATCAAAATTTATAATGGACGAATCAAAGTAAATTTAAACTTTAATTCAAGAAATGATTGATGGAGGAAATAATCTTTAAAAAAAAAAAAAAAAAAATCCCTCTCGTTATTTTCATCAAACTTTATTTTATATTTTTCTAGTAACTTCTAGTAACTAGCTTAAATGATTGGCGCGAACATAGAATGGTTCAATTGATCATTTTCG
The DNA here is from genome assembly GCA_023014485.1 of Bathynomus jamesi. Taxonomy (NCBI): domain Eukaryota; kingdom Metazoa; phylum Arthropoda; class Malacostraca; order Isopoda; family Cirolanidae; genus Bathynomus; species Bathynomus jamesi. The sequence goes on from JAJOZX010002590.1 coordinate 71,173, forward strand.
AATTGATAATGAAATGAAAATCCAAAATTTTATTGGCGGGAAATACACTTAAATTGGTTGTGAAATAGTTAACCATTTAGGTTGTAGTTGTAATAGGTTGTTATTTCAATCAAATAGTTTTTTTTTTGTGCAACAGGAAACTTTTAGAAATATTGAAAACTATTTTAATACAGTTTCGTAAAGTGAGGAAATATGGCATAAAACGTGGCCCAAAAATTACATCGTTTATAAAGCCTTTCATTGGATTTCTTTTTACGTGATGTAAAATATAAGATTGACCATTTCAGATGTAAGTGATAAACGCTTAATATTATTTTACCAAAATAGTATTTTTACACCTTCTTTTATGTAATTTGGTAAAAATTACGAGTGTTTGTCCTTTTTTTACTAGTTTTCTAGCACAGTTTTTAAGGTTTGTTTTTAAGTTCCAATGCTCCTCTTCCATTTCAGAGCAGACGTAGCATGCGGTACGCTACTATTTTTAAATATATTTATAAAAATATAGAAATGGCATAATGGCATTACTACGAGTAATTAGCATTATTGGTGACACTAAAATACTCATTAAGCGTTTTGAAATCGTTATCTGATAAGTACACTACCTGGCTAGAAGGCGTATTATCACGTTTATATTTGTGGTGTTCTAAAAGAAAAACGAGCGTGATATAACTTTACGTAAACGTTTTTATATCAAAATATTTCAGGTTGAAATAAATTTTGGTCCAACTCTGACGTTTTTGACCACTGTTAATATCAGCTTCTGCTTTATTCTTGGACATTTTACTGACAATCTTCTTTTGAGCGGACAACCTCGTAAGGTTCCTCTACTCGTATAGACTTACTATATACTTCATATATTCCTTTATATATATATATATATATATATATATATATATATATATGCCTGTAGTGTCTTACTGATGGTTCTTTCCTTTTATTTGGCTTCTTTCATCAGCTGTCTGTCTTCCTGATAATAGTTACCCACCTTCGGCCATTGCAATCGTTTATACAAGATGACACACGAAGTTCATTCGTCAACTTACTTTTAAAATCTGACAAGAAGGATTTGATTATTCCAGCTTTTTCAGCAATTTTTCTGCTTGGCACCTTTATGTTCAGCAATATTTCGATTTGAGAACGCTTACGAGGATCAAACGCTGTTTTCAGTTTTAAACACTACAAATAAACGTGTACTCATGCGGTTTACAAATCAAATACCAGTAGTCTGCGACGTATTTGAGGGCTCGGACCCCTAAAATATAGCTTGGTAACATTGTGACCCCCCCACCCTTCTACACATATTGTCGTCTTTCTATTGAAACTTAATA
>JAJOZX010002590.1:77500-180000 GCA_023014485.1 Bathynomus jamesi
TATCTAACATTTAAGAACATTTTTGGGGATTATTATCTAACATTTAAGAACATTTTTGGGGATTATTATCTAACATTTAAGAACATTTTGGGGATTATTATCTAACATTTAAAAACATTTTTGGGGATTATTATCTAACATTTAAGAACATTTTTTGGGATTATTATTTAACATTTAAAAAACATTTTCGGGAGTTATTTTAAACACCTGAGCAGTGGTGAACAAAAAGTAATCGATTACAAATAAAAATTACTAATATCTGAAAAGTAACTACAAGTACTTTTTGTTGAGTTTGAATGACGGTTCAGGATCGACCTGTGGTCGACCCCTCTGCAGCATCCCGCCTCATTTGGTAGAAATTACTTCTCTGGATTAATTATAATATAATACTTATTAATTATATTATAATTAATCCAGAGAAGTAATTTCTACTTTATACTTTTAGTTACTTTTCAGGCATCAGTAATTTTTATTTGTAATCGATTACTTTTTGCCTACCACTGTACCTGAGATACTTAAATTAAGCAAGCAGGTGAATTTTTAATTATTTTAATATAAAATTTAGTTGACGCATTAGGAAAAAACATTGTACAGGGTGTTTCAAAAGTCCCTCATTATTTTAAAATTTTTATTAAAATAGCAATTACAAGAGGAACCAAATCACAATTTGGTTGCTGAATCTACGATTCATGAGAATTTTGGTTGCATCAAACTTGGCTTCATAAGTCTACTGGAAAGTCACTGGTACACCTCAACGTGGGCACCGTTTTTCGAAACAAGCGAGCCACCGTTTTACGCATTCTTGGCCGACATTGGACAACATTTCGGGAGTAACAGAAGCACACGCATTCCTGATCCGTTCTTCTAGTGTGGGGAGGACTCGCGGCTTGGTGGCGTACACTTTGCTCTTAATGTAGCCCCACAAAAAGAAGTCGCATGGGGTAAGATCAGGCGAGCGAGCAGCCCATTCGATGGGACCACGGCGACCAATCCACCGATCCGGGAACTGCTTATTCAGAAATGAGCGAACCTCACGCGAGTAATGAGCAGGGGCACCGTCTTGCTGGAAAATGACTTCTTGCATGTCAGCTACAGCTGACAGTTGGGAGATGCAGAACTCCTGAAGCATACGAAGGTAATTGTCTCCGTTGACGTTCACGGAATTTCCATCTTGATCCCGGAAGAAGAACGGACCAATCAGCCCAGCTGAGAAGATGGCACACCAGACGACCAATTTCGGCGTGTCCCTTTCATGTTCACGGATCTCCGCAGGATTGTGAGTTCCCCAGATGCAGGTGTTGTGCCGATTGACGCGACCAGAAAGGTGGAAGAGAGCTTCGTCGCTGAACCACATGTGCTAAAGGATCGATGGGTCTCTTTCGTAGTGATGCAGCAGTGTCTCACACATCTCCACCCGGCAATCGTAGTCTTGAGGTTCCAGCTTCTGAACCACCTGGATCTTGCACGGATACAGCTTGAGACCACGCCGCAAAATCCGTTGGATAGATGTCGCGCTGATGTTCAGTTCCGCAGCAGCTCGCCGAATGGACTTTCCTTGACTCTGAGTAAACGCCTCACGGACAGTTTCGACATTCTCCTCACTCCTCCCACTTCGAGGTCTTCCTGATCGTGGTTTGTCCTTTACGGATCCGGTCTCCATAAACTTCCGGTGGGTGGCGACGATGGTGTTCCTATCCGGTGCATAATGCTGTCCGTAGACTGCCCGGAATCGTCGCTGCACTTCGACACACAGATGAAAAACCTCCTGCCATGCAGCGATTTTACACCTCTGCTCTAGAGTCAGCATGGAGCAGAAGAAAACGGAGCAAAACTTCAAATGTAGACTCAAAAAAATTCTCAACTACTGAGTAAGAGTTTACCACAAGATGAATGTCGTTGGTCGATTAGCTGCAAAGAAAATTGAAAATCAAATTAGTGAGGGACTTTTGAAACACCCGGTATTTCAGTGGAAATTTCTGATTTGGCAAAACTAAAAAAATTCAAGGACCTATTTTCCTACGAAATTGCAAACAAGGGCAGTCGATGACCCTGATTTTGTTTCTGCAATCGGTTTTCTTGAGAAACCTAACCTAACCTAACCTAACCTGACCTAATCGAGTTTCTTATACTATTGTGTTTTGCAAGATATCGCACTAATTCTTGTCATTTTTTGTGAATTTGTATGGCGTAAGCGCCACACCAGCTCGGACATATTCAAAAAGATGTTGGAGTGTATTGCGTCGTTTCAGTAAATAAATTTATTCAATATCCAATAACATTTTTCTTAATCATTTCTCAAGAAACCCGATTGCAGAAACAAAATCAGGGTCATCGACTGCCCTTGTTTGCAATTTCGTAGGAAAATCGAGAGCAGTCCATGAAACATACTACATGTACTGTAGTCCCAAATTCAACATATACGAGTACGAATTATGAATAATAACTAAAACGTACTTCGTTCTTTTTACAGGAACAATATTTTTACACTTATTTACTTATTTGGAAAAATAAAATTATTTATTTATATATACAGGGTGTTCCATAAGTCCGGTTTCATGGGAAAATTTATTTTAAATTAAATTTACAAAGGTAATACATTAGAACTAAAAGGCCTCCGCCTTTACCTCAGGAGTGTAACTCGCTTCCATATTAGCCAGTGAGTATTATTCTACCTTCAACAAAAAAAAAAAAGGTCCCAAAACAAGACATCAATTTGAACATTCGTTTTAGTCCTAATGTATAAATTTTTTAAATTTAATTTAAAATAAATTTTCCTATGATACCGGACTTATGGGACACCCTGTTATATATATATATATATATATTAGGGTGATGCAAAAGTGGGGGAGTAAAATTTTTTGGTTTCAAATTTTTGAGATACTCTCTCATTTGGTTTGATTTGGTGGAAAAATGATCCTGGGGAAATTTTGTGTCAAAATTCGAATATTTGGAGGTCGCGCCTGCCATTTGAAAATTTGCTGATTCCATGACACCCAGGAGGTACAGCAAGCGTCACGTTACTTTTTTTTGAGTGAAGTTCCCCAGGAGGCCTATCATACCACCTCCTCTTTTCCATTGTTCATAAAACAGATACAATACAATAGATATTTACAATAGATACATAGAATGGATATACTCGTAAATTTTACTGTTGCGTCAAAGATACGAGAGTTTCTTAGTTTTGTCCGGAAGCTTCTTCGATAATTTGATACAACTTGCAGTAGATATTGCTTCTGTTGTTCATCATTGGTAATTAATTTGTTATAATCTTCAATCAATTTCACTCCTCTTCAGCGATATCATTAACAACTTCATGTGATTCACTACGTTCTTTGCAACCCAATAACTCTCATCGAGAAGCCAATCTTCTACTGGTTTGCTCAAGAACGTTGAAGACAATCCGAGTATACTGAAGAAGGACTTTGTGTTAGCAGTTACAAAATCTTCAAGCTGCTTATTGTCAATAGTTTTGATGTCTATTATGTCTTCTTTGGAGGATCTGGCTCCGAAGATTTGTAAGAGCCTCCTTCATTTTCTTTTGTGTCCAAGCTGATTTTTATCATCAAAGAAAGCCAATGCGATCAACTCTTCTGAGAGATACCACAAATGATTCTTGAATTTTTCTAAAGCAGCATTTGCTAGTTGTTCATTGTGCTGTTTTGTAGCTGTGAAGATTCTTGAGAAGACACAGATCATTTCGTGGGACTTGCTGCGCAGGGTGCTGAAAACCAATGCTTAATATAAATTGAAACAGAAAAACCAACAAATTTCTTTAGATTTCTTTCTTTATTGCTGTCATTTTGAACTGACTTTGAACATAAAGATTTTCATCGAATAAATGACTTTTGCCATCCAACGGGCTCTATGATAAGCCCCAGGCTTCCTGAATTTTATTCCAGTCGTTGGAGTACCGCCAAGCAAGATGATTGTCAGTTCCAATAACTCTCTGTAATCGTCGCAAGGTTGATCTTCACTGATTTTTCTTGCTGCAAAGTTGATGATTTCCTCTTTTTCCTTTTGTGGATAATTTTCTAATTTATCGTATGAAGTTAGATTAATCTTATTCCAGTTTGTTTTGAATCTTTTGAATAACTGAATGTCAGGGCCTGATGAAGCCTGTAATGCAGGGGATTCCACTGCTTCCAACATGATTTCAAGGATATGGTGTCGACAAGGACACCACAACAAATCTTTCTCCATTTTCTGTTCAATTAGGACACAAGCTCCGTTTTTACGACCTGTTTTCGATGCAGTTGTATCGAAACACATGCCTTTTACCTTATTAGATTCCAATCAATGATCGCCTGATGTACTGCATTTGCAGTATCCTTTCCTGTGCCATGATCTATTTTTTGGCACTCCAAGCAGTTGATCTTCTCCACTGCCAGAGATTAGGACTGGCAACCGATCAACAACCTCATTCCCAGTAATGTCTTCGAGGAGTTTGCCATCCCAATGAACAATCAAGGTTTGTCAGCTTGAAATTCTTCTTTCAAGTTTTCACTGAACTTCTTTCTTGATTTCTGTCTTGCCCTGCGAATCGATGAGTAGCTAACATTATAATTCTCTGGATCTTTTCCAACATTTGCGATTGTTGGAATAATTATTAAGAGGCTGATCGGTCGCTGATCTTAGCAACATCCAATGAGGAAAGCAGATTTTCATTCATAATCTTGAATTTTTTCTTGAAGGCCTCTTTTGGATGTTGAGGGCTGTTCCAGATCTACTTCTTCTTCCGTAGATGCAGTTGAATCGATGCAGGTGAATCACTGCAGGAACTGCTGCTGCTTGCAAGAACAACTGTTTCATCAAATGCACTTGATTCACGTAACCTTTTCTTATCCATTTTTTCATGTCTCTTCGCAGCTTCCTTTCGACGTTTTTCTTCATCCTTATCAACTGCCATCATTTTACCTTTCGACCTTCCCTTTGTAGCCGTAGAAACTCTATCTTCTTCGATAGTTATTAACTCATTAGCATTTGCATGCGCAATATCAAAGAGTCCATCCAATTTTTCTTTCCATGTATTCTCTTTCTCTATTGAAAACTTGATTTTTTTTTTCCTTTGCTCTTCTTCAGCCCTTGCCACTCATCATACAGTTTATTTAATTTCTTCACAACATTACATTTCTGGGTTGTTGGTATTCCTGCTCTCTGCCACACTTCCAATACATCATTAACGGTTGAAGTTAATGCTTCTCTGACGGTTTCATTCTTGACATGTTTATAATTCATGAATAAGGAAATTACTTCTTTCTTTGATGGGAGCTTACTTTGATTCAATTTATCTATTTGTTGACCGATCAGCCAGATATCTGTTGAGCTTCTTGATCTCATTTTCATCACAATTAAGATACAGGAATAGAAGAGAAATTGAGGCGGAGAGACTCATTGATATAGCACCTCTCCCGGACACTGCCACAAGCACACTGCGATACCGATTTCCTTGAACGCTGTTTGCTCATATACGCATCACCTACCACTCTGCCTGCAGCAAACCTGCACAAAACCTGCAACCTGCAACAAACCTGCAACAAAAATAAGAACAAATTCAAAAATTTGATTTTACTCTAATTTTTTGTAATTTTCAAATTTTCAATTGGCGGGCGCGACCTCTGGATGTTATTTGTTTGACCTGGAATTTCTCACAGGGTGTTTTTGTGACAAATTGGAACAAATGAGGGGGTATCCCTAAAAATCCACGATGGTCATGATTTGTGCATCACCCTAATATATATATATATATATATATTATAATATATATATATATATATATATTATATATATATATATATATAAAATCAAGCCAAGTAGATTTGATATTTATAATGAAATTCTGAATCATGATTCAATTATTATAAAATAAGTAAACTCTTCAACGTTTTTCGCTTCGGGTTTTTGTTATTGTTTTTTTTCATGGAATTATGAAATGATAAAAATCGTTACGTCCCGATCGTAAGGTCGTAGAGGGCTAAACTGCGTGAAACAATAAGCTCATTATTTGTAAATCCAGTTCTAAAACAAACTATCAAGACGCTATAAAGACAACGAATGTAATATTGTGTTGAATGATTGATGGTTCATCAAAGAATAATAGTTTATCCTTATAGACAGACACGTGTGTATATATAGGGCCTATATATTACATAAATACACAGTGTGTGTGTGTGTGTATATATATATACACAGAGAGATAGAATAAATCCATAAATTAAATTACTTTACTCTCCGCACAAATTCACCGGAGCACATACATATACACGACGAAATGCATTGATTAATCGAAGGTCAATTAATAAATAAATATATAAAAGGCCGGATGCACGGGCCTCTCCCTTAAATGGATTAAAATAAAAGTAAAAAGAAGAAACACGCAATAAATCAAAGGCGGAGTGAGAATCATTATCAAAATGCGATTTTGAAAGTGCGAAAAAGGGCTGAGAATCCATTAGAGAGAGCATTCTTCATCGACCTTTTACACATACACACACACACGCACACACTAAGGCGCGTGTGTACGTGTGCGTGCGTGCGTGCTTGGTGTGTGTGTGTGTCTGTGCACGCGCATGCGTATGCGTGTGCGTCTCTCCCCCTCACTTGTAAACAACGGCGGATTCCAATCCTTCTTTGGTTTCCGGCCTTGAGTGATGATCCTCACGTCATTTGTCACTGGGCGCTACAAAAGACTTTCTGCCCCAAACACTGTGTGTATATATATATATATATATATATATATATATATACGAGCGACGCGCCAACTTTCTTTTGAACAAAATACGAAGATCATTTCTTTTTTCCCCGCTATTCCTTCACTTTCTATTCCTTTCTTAGTTTCAAAAAATTAGACGAAGCGCTTGAGCACCTTTTTGTGTTTCCTTTCCTTCGTGGTTTTATTAATCATATATATATATATATATATATATATATATATATATATATATATATATATATGGGATGAATTTCACAATTAAACACGTGAAATGAATGAATGAATGATGTAACCCCCACAAGGAAAAAGAAAAATTATTCCAAGGCCTTTCGTGTATTCAGAAGTACACCTCGTCATTCCCTGACGAGGTGTACTTCTGAATACACGAAAAGCCTTGGAATCATTTTTCTTTTTCCTTGTGGGTTTACATCATATTATAGATATATTATATATATATATATATATATTACACCTCGGTAGTGTAGTGGTTAGTATCGTTGACTATGAATCCCTCGGCCCCGGGGTCAAGACCTGGTGACGGCAGGCGGCGCACAGCAAAACCCAGCTGTTCATCCTTCCATCACATTAAAAATTGGTTGATAGATAAATGGGTAGTCTGGATAGCCTAATGTTTAAGACGCTGGGCTGCTGGCGATCGGAAGGTCGTGAGATTGAGTCCGGGCGAGTACTTTGTAATTCCTGACCCCCTGTGGTGGGGCGTAGTTCGAATTCCACGTTAAACTGTGGGTCTTAGGTGGAGTGACAAGCTTGACCTTGGTCAAAATGAACAATTCAGGCGGAAGTAAAACCAAGGTTAGCCAAGGTATGTTATATATAGATATATATATATATAATATAAATGATACACACACACACACAATATATATATAAATATATATATTATATTATATATATATATATATATATATGAAGCAAACCCACAAGGAAAAACAAAAACGATTCCAAGGCCTTTTGTGTATTCAGAAGTACACCTCATCAGGGTGTACGTCTGAATACACGAAAGGCCTTGGAATAATTTTTCATTTTCCTTGTGGGTTTGCATCATTCATTCATTTCACGTGTTTAATTGTGAAATTCATCCCATATATATATATGTATATATATATATATGTATATATATAGAGAGAGAGAGAGAGAGAGAGAGAGAGTATACAGGGTTGTTATAAATTCCGGGAGGGGTTTTAAAAATAAATAACTTTTTAATTATTTAAAAAAGAAAAAATAGTATATATCATGAAAATCTATGACTTAAAAGTTTTTTTCATAGTTCACACCCGCACTTTACGGTTCAACATATCTTCCATTTTGGGCAATGCAGTGTTCGATTCTATTCTGTAGGGATTGGAAAACATTTTCAATTTCTTGCCGCGTAATTTGAAACGTGCCTTCAGTTCTGCCAAATCTTGTGGCCGATTGGAGTAAACGACGCTCTTGACATGACCCCCCATAATAAAAGTTTAAGGGGTTAAGTTGGGTGATCAGGGCGGCCTCGTAAGTGCTTCTCCTCTCCCACTCCATTTTCCAGGGAATTTTTCATTCAAAAACTCCCTGAAGTTCCGATAATTGTGGCAAGGGAGCTCCGTCATACCAGAAAATTGTTTGTTTCACAAGGTCTAAGGTCACAAGCCGTGGGAGAAAGAAGTTTTGCAACATTTCAAGATATCACTCTCCGTTCACGGTCGCTTCCTCAAAAAAGAATGAACCGATGACTTTGGATTTTCTTAAAGTACACCACACATTGACCTTCGGAGAGTCTCTCTGATGATGCCACAATCCTGTGGTTTTTCATTTCCCAAAATACGACAATTGTGGCGTTTAACTTTGCCACTGAGATGAAATGTTACTTTATTAGAAAATGTTAACTGGGTCATAAAGTTCGGATCTTCTTTGATTCTCGTGAGAAATTCTTCGCAGAATTCCAACCTAACACTGTCATCTTCCTCCATTAGATCTTGAACAACTTGAATTTTGTTGGGATATGGAAGTAAATTCACTTTAAAATTTTATGGACTGTTGAGACGGGAATGTTCATTTCTCTAGAAGCACATATAAGTGACTTTTTTGGGCTTCTTTCGAACGCTTTTCGAACAGATGCTATAGAACGCGGTGTGCCATATACTGAACCTGTTTTCTCTATAAAATTTTCATTCAGTTTTATTACATGTTCAGGTGGTGGATTTTTGTTGTACTGTATCCGGAACTTGCGTTTTACTGTTGTAACAGACTTCGGCTCGGCTAACCACAACACACAGTTTACTTCTTTTTCTTCAGTTGAAGCCATAGAGAAGTTAAGTCGGGTGCATGTACCCCCCCCCAAAAAAAAAAGAATAGAACGCTGCATTGTGCGGGTATGATATGTGCGGATATGTTGACGTAAAGTGCGGGTGTGAACTATGAAAAAACTTTAAGAGTCATAGATTTTCATATGTGCTACTAATTCAGTGATGGCGAATCACTGACCCGCGGGTCAAGTAATGACTCACGAGGCAATTTTTAGTGAACTACGAGCTCTTATTTAAATAAAATATGACCTTAATTTTTAATATTTTCTGCCTTACAGTTTTAAAATTACTTTATTCCCCCACCGAAATAAACAGCTGATACACATTGAAACGTTTTTAAGCGTATAGTATACCCTTAAAACGGTGTGTGTGTATGTATGACAACTTACAATTCATCCAATTCCCCCATACTATTCAATTTGAAGATCTTCAGTTATCAGCTTTTCAGTGGCTTGACATTGGTAATTTAGAAATGAAATTAGTTGACTTCCAAGAAAGTGCAGTATGGAAGACTATATTTATTGATTTTAATCTGAAGTTACAAGAAAAGCAATTGGAGTCGTCAATTTTGGGTGTAACCAGAGAACAACAATCAATAGAAAGAGTAGAGAATCTTATTCTTGCAGAATGGAACTCTTTACCAAATTCTTTTGCATCAATGAAAAAACTAGCATTAGCTCTGCTAACAATGTTTGGTTCATCTTATTCATGTGAACAGTTGTTTTCTTCCATGAATTTCGTCAAATCCACCACTAGGAATCGCCTTGGCACAGATATGAGTGTTGCATGTGTGAGACTAAAGACAACTAACTATAAACCTCGGAACAAAACATTAGCAGCTAAAATCCAACAACAAGTTTCTCACTAAAAATAGTAAGTAAATAAATTATTGTGACGCAATTTTTTTTTTTTTAAATCAAAACTAACAAAAATGACCCGCCAGCAAAAAAGGTTCGCCACCACTGTGCTATTTTGTTCTATTTGGAATAATTAAAAAATTATTTATTTTTAAAACCCCTCCTGGACTTTATAACAACCTTGTATATATTAAATCTGTTAAACGTGCTTCTCTTCAGAGTTGACAGAGTACGGATGTGTGTTAAACATAAGACTCAATTTTTTTATATATTTAAAGTGTATAAAGTGATAAATTTGGCGAATAATAATTCAGTTTGAAAGTCTTAGTATTAAACACAGTGTTCAGTGTATAGTGTGCGTTTGTGAGTAATTTATTTTGAAAGTTTTAATATTAAACAAAGCGCCCGGTGTTAAAAATAAAGCGTTCGAGGTATTATTTTTTCTTATTATTAGTTTTAGTATTATGCCTAAGTTAGTGTTGCCGTTGGCCTCTATACTCTATATTTATAATATTATTGTTATTATTATTATCATTATTATTATTATTATTATTATTATTATTTCTGTGCCTAAGACAGAGTTACCGGTGGCACTATACCTTATATCAATAACTTTACTGTGTCATCGTGCTCCCGGTGGCCCCTATAGCTTACACGCTTTAAAAATTTTTACCATTGAGATGGTGGGCCCTATAGTTCATATTATTATTCGCATTAGTATTATATTATTATCATCATCATCATTATTATTATTATATTTATATTAGCATTGCATCAGCGTGCTGCATCAGGTGGCCTCTATAGTCTACGTATACCTTATACCCTTTAAAAAAATTCACTATTAAGATGGTGGGCGCTAAAGTTCATAGTGTGACGTCACATTTTTTAAATTTCTGTTTTTAAAATAAAAAAAAAATTCCTAATCTCTTTTTAATCAAAACCCATTAACGGATTAAGATCTTATCAGGGATTAAAACACCATCAACGGCTTAAGATCTCATCAGGGATTAAAAATATTTCAGGGATTAGCAGTAATTAAAAAGATCACCAAAATTTTCCGTCTCCTCAAATTCACCTATACTACTAATACTAATCTAATATAACAAGCCTGTATATATTTTATTCATCGATGCATTCATAGTTTAAGTGAAGTATGAAGAGTTAAACATCGTTTCACATAGAGCATCATTCCGCCCATACACCCATTTCAGGGTATGAACAGCTCACAGTAGCATTACCGAGTAAATGAAGGAGTCAATGCACTGACGAGGCTTCCGTACGTAATTCATCACCACCAAAAGTAACCATTGTTCTGTGTTATCGTATTTCAAAGAATGTCCAAATCCATATCTATATATTTTTGTCATTTCTTAATGCAGACACTCTTAGTTATCATCAGTCCCCGTGCAGGATTCTTCAGGGTGCTACTGTAGTATGCGGTCTACCTACGATTCGGCGGTTTACCTTTCAAGTATAATTTCTTATCTTGTTTGCTAATTGCTTGTTTACATCCCAATGTTAATCGCCCTTGACGATTGGTTAGGTTTAGTCATGATATTTTCGTTAGTTTTAACGAAAATATCATGATTAAACCTAACCAATCGTAGGTAGACCGCATACTACAGTAGCACCTTCTTCAGTACCAACACGCACCTTTAGCTTATGCTTCTTCCCAAAAGCGATACAAATATATCTCAGTTACAAGTACATTCATATTACTTCATGCTTGCTCTACACAAACTGGATCAAAACTTACACGTATTTGCAATCTCAAACTTTCCATTTACACAGAATTGTGTTCAAATCATTGTTTTTTTTTGTGTTTTTTTCATATCTTATCAAAGTTTATAGATGATATCGTCCTATATCTCATAATTTTACTACTCCAACGCACTTCTCTCCTTCACCAAATCTTGTCATTAAAGATCTAAGTTTTAGAACTTAAGTGATCCTTATTGAATACATACACAGGATACTTCAAAAAAATGTTACCACTTAATGGCGCTCATATGTCATTACTTAACATGTATAGTTTGTGGGAGTTTTTTTTTTTGTTAATGTAAGTATTTGTGTGGTTGTTTGTTTTTTAACAAATAAACACAAATACTTTTTTTGAAAAAAAATCATTATTACTAAAAATCAAGTAAATAAACACACAAATACATAAACAAAAAAAAACCACACAAACTATAAATGGTAAACAATGACATATGAGCGCCATATAAGTGGTAACATTTTTTTGAAGCACCCTACATATATATATATATATATTTTATTTTTTTTTGTTTTGTTTTTAAGCCTTGCTATTATTCTATACATTTTCCCTAAAAACCGTTATTTAAGATTTTGCGGTTACTAAAAAAATTTTTTTTCCATACTTTTCTCTTCATATAAAATATATAAAATTAAGTTTTTACACCATTTTTCTTCAAAATTTTTTTTTTAGAAGCTCTTTTAATATGTTCTTAAAAGTTCCTAAATAAAATCTAAGTGAAGAAGATGAAAAATTAATGTCGAAATAAATATAGTAATTATATAAAAATTATTTCTTGGCGGAAATATATATATATATATATATATATATATATATATATATATATATATATAGAGAGAGAGAGAGAGAGAGAGAGAGAGAGATATTTTTTCGTTCGAATAACTTTTATAATCCAAAAATAAGACAAAATACAAACGAGAACAATGATTAAACACACACACACACACACACAATATATATATATATATATATATATATATATATATATATATACACATATACATATATACTGTATATAAATAAACACAGAGGTGTTTTTAGGTTTCCGGAGCTCCAAATTTTGGAATAATGTTCCGGGTCTAGGTTATTAGGAAGTCGGTTTTTCCTTTTTTTTTTTTTTCTTTTTTTCCAAAAGTCTACCCCGAAATATTTTTTGGAAAAAGAAAATGATGTTATTAGTGAACTTTAAATAAAACATAAGATCCACGTTTTAGTAGAGGAATTGAATTTTTTTCATGAATTTTTTATTTGATTGTATTTTTATTACTCTTCTTGAAAGTGTTTTTACAAAATTCTTTTTACGCAATAAAAGGAATTATAATTTTATCTTATTCAGTATCGACCGTTGTACAACCAACATAATTTACGAAAAAGCACAAGTTACAAATATAAAAATTGTGTTCGTTTAAAAGGACCTCGACCCGTTATTTGATTGATAAGACCATACCATCGATGCTCTAAGCAAATTAACCTACCTAACCTAGCGTAACCTAACCTAACTTAATTTTAACCACAATATACTTATCCATTGAATGTCAAGTTGATCAGATATCGTAATGCATTTGATCGACAAGACAATAATCTCGACACGCTAAAGAAAACTAACTTAACCTAACCTGACCTAACCTATGCTAACGTAACTTATCTGCTAGCCTAACCCATCTAACCTATGCTAACGTAACTTATCTTATGCTAGCCTAACCCAGTCTAACCTAACTTAATTTACCCACACCTTGTCGATTTTATTTTACGTCGATCATATGTCGTTAGACCGGTTTTAAAACAAACAAAACAGAACTTGGTGAAAAATAACCGAAACATAAATGCTAATCCAACCATGGTTGTGTTTCTGGCAATAAACTTGAATGATTGAATTATTTATCTCATTTGTTTGTCAAATAATGTAATGTTTTGGGTTGTTTAACCTCCTTCGTAACATATGACGAAGGGGACCCACAGCTTTACGTGGAATCCAAACCACGGGTAGCTACATAATCTGAACACAGAGGATGAATCCAACTGCATCATCGACCCCATGTAGCTGAACTTCGCTGATCAAATGGGAAGCGATGATGCTACTTGGCTACGACGTACCGCTTTTGTTCAAATAACTTGGTTATTTTAAACAAATATTTTTTCTCTAAAGAAAATAATAATAATAAATAATAATAATAATAATAATAATTGTTAATTTAACAACTTTATTTTATTATATTAATTATATACAAATAAAATTATATAATTACATGCTAAATGGAATAGAGAAATTAAAATTTAATTTTAATTTTCGGCATAAAAAACTAATATTAAGTTAAATTAACTAATATTAATTAAATTATTCATAATTAATTAATTACTAGCAATCATTAATTAACATTATTGAAATTATACATTTTAAACCAAAAGCGAAAGACTAAATTATATTTACAACGCCGTTGTTTGATGACCATGAAACCGAAGTACTGCCATGGTCAGCTAATTCTCCCGATCTTAATCCGATAGAAAATCTTTGGAATATTGCTAAGAAGAAGGTCGAAAAGCGTAAACCAGGAACACTTAGTGAACTGAAGAGGTGTTTGATGACAACCTGGTAATCGATAACTACAGAAGAATGCAAGAGGCCCGTCGACTTGATGCTACATCGATTGGAGGCCGTAATCAGGGTGAGGTATGATGGATCATCTAAATACTGAGACGCAGAGTTAAAGTCTTTGATAAAGGTTTAATGTATTGGCAGTATTCAGTAAACATAATGAATTTATTCTATTATTTTGTAACACCTGACAAAGTATTCTTACATTATGGAAAGTCGCTATGCATTAACTTTTCACTACTTAATAAGGTTTTTGCTATACTTGTACTGTAATTTTTTTTTTCAAAACTGGCACACAGAGGTGTCCTTCTATCATAATGACGTCACAGGTACTCGTATTCCTCATAAAGATGTATAACTTAAAGGCATTATGAAGGTCATGAGCGCTTCTCAAAGAGTATTCTATTTTTTTGGTTGGGCGTTGTATGTACAGTCTTTGATGAGGTTCTGTAGGAGGTGCACAGGAAGGAAGTAATTGATTGGATGGGTGACAGAACTTCATTAATCATTAGTCTAACAAATTTTATTCTCTCTCTCTCTCTCTCTCTCTCTCTCTCTCTCTCTCTCTCTCTCTCTCTCTCTCTCTCTCTCTCTCTATATATATATATATATATATATACATATATATATGGTTCTCCAAAAGTAAAAATGTCAGGCACCATAGCAAAAAAAATAAATAGACATATACTATATGAGCTATGGTGCCTACCTTTTTAACAACCATATATTATATATATATATATCAGTTTAAATTAGGTTTATCATTATGTAAATTTTTACTGTAAGAAAATTTGGAATAACTGATGAGATCTTTCCAATTTAAGTTTCAGCACTCGATTTGTGAGCATTTAGGAATCCTGTTCTGAATCATGATTCAAAAAAGGATTTCGTATGAAGATGCCAGATAAGTCTGGTATTTGGTATAAGGGTATCATACCCCACAACAAAGACCTCAGACGAAAGATGAGCTAAAGTTATTTGTACTCGGTTCAAAAGTTTCGAGGGTATAGTACGTTCCTTTCAAAGAAGGCTACATCACATGCTCATATGGGTACATCGTTTCTCGTAACGTCAGTGGATGACTGTCCTCTGCATTCAGATGATGTAGCGACCGGTGGTATAGATTCCACTTTAAGCTGTGGGTCCTCTCTGCTTTATGGCACTGGATACTAGTTGTAAATCCTCTAAATTAACAAGATCATTTGATAGGGATTTTCTTTTCCTTGATCAAAATGTCTGGAATCAGTGAAACATATAAGTTTCAAAGTCTGATTCCAAACTTTATGGCCACCCCGTATATCTAAATCTTCACTTCACCTAGCTAAGGGCAAGTACGTTTCAAAGGGGGCAGTTTCACCCCCCCTAATTTTTGCATTCTTACCAACTCCCGCCCGCTATTCGAACTTAATCTGTAGCCATTAATGGCTGCCATATCGCTTATTCTTTTAAAATTTTGTAAAAAAAGCAAACGTATAGAAATCATTGCATAACTCGATGCTATTCTCACTTTGGCAACGTATCGCACAAACGTGGCTTTAAAATTCGTTGGCACGCCATTTGAATTTTAATCGATCTCTTTCCCAAAAGCTCTTTCAAAACTTTTTTTTTTAACGCGAAGCACCTTTCATCTTTGAAAGAAAAATAAAGAAATTTTTTTTCAAGGCTTCCTATGAATTTATGGAAAGTTCTCTTTGCAATTCCACTCCAGTATATTCCTATGGGAAGAAAATCACGACATCTAGCTATTTTTTATTTTTTATTTTTTAATTAACACTGAATTAATCATCGTAATAATAAGAACTACACCTTCATTTAGTTTGATATTATTCTTTCAACATTATCTTCGACATTTATTTACCTCTTAAATAACGTCTTTTCTCTCTCTCTCTCTCTCGAGGTGACTGATTTGGAAAAGGACTTGGGTGTGCTAATTAGCAGCGACCTTAAGTTTACCAAACAGTGGATAGAGGTGGAAAAGAAAGCCCAGAAGCTGTTGGGTTATATCAGGATGCAATTTCAGTTCGGAACAAGGAGATTATGCTCTCTCTGTACAATTCCCTGGTTCGGCCGCACCTGGAGTATGCAGTGCAGTTCTGGTCGCCCACCCTCAGGAAAGATATTGAGAGGCTCGAGCGAGTGCAGGCGAGGGCCACAAAGTTAATCCCTTCCGTTAGGCATATGGGCTACAATCGACGGTTACGCGCACTGAACTTGTTTTCGCTGGAAACTCGGAGGCTGCGCGGTCAACTGATCGAGGTTTTCAAGCTCTTACGCGGGTTCAACGATGTCGATTTTAGAAGCATGTTTAGTTTAAATGATAACCCAACTCGCAACAATGGTTGGAAGTTGGATTTGAAACGGTTTAGGACTAGTGTGTGTGGGAATTACTTTACGTATAAGATCTGTGACACGTGGAACAGGTTACCTTCAGAAGTTGTGAACAGTTCCTCTGTGGATCATTTCAAGAAAAGGTTAGACCAAATCTTGCACATTTGAGTGTGTAAAAAATTTTCCCTGGCACTATCGCCATTGGTACCTCCTCGGTATGGGCCGCAAGGCCTTTTGAGGTACTTCTTTTCATTGTAACTCCTTGTAACTCTCTCTCTCTCTCTCTCCGTCGATTATAGTCCGTCTCTCTTTCAAACTTAAATCTGGATTAAATTTTAAACCGCACTAAAATTTGAACAACATTCCGCAAATTTGCACGTATACGAAAATTTTAGAAAAATGCATTAGAACTGCGTAAATCCAAGATATTATACATCATCTTCGGTATTTTATAGCTTTTAAAAATGATATCATCAGATCCATTTACGGTAACAAATCTATATATATATATATATATATATAATATATATATATATATATATATATATAATTTAGTGATGTAGCGGATGTCATTTTTTTCACATCCGCGGATGCAGATGCGGATGAGGATGTTTGATTTCAACATCCGCGGATGGATGCGGATGTCTACATTTTCGTTATTTTTAGGATATATTCGAGATTTGTTGTGTTTAACGTATAATAAGTTATTATATAGAGAGAGCTGTAGCTATAATGTAGTATAATTGATTAATTGTACAATAATTGCTGTACTTTTCTCTGAACATAAAATAATATCAAGCATCTAACTAATATAGAAATCAATTAGTGAATTTCGTCTGCAAATAAATTCGTTATTATTTTGTTGAGTTTCAGCCACAATTAGAAACCATAATTGTGTTACCAGGATGCGGGACGTGAACCCAACTCAAATGCACCCCACCGACCTCTTTCCCCAACCTCCACCCTTATAGAAAGAGATCTTTAATTAGCTTGATAACTATTTATATTAAGTTTAAAGTTTTATTAGGCATATTTATAAATGAGTATTAAAATAAAGTAAACTGAGATGTTCATCGTTTAATGTTCAAACTTAATTATAGGAAGGTTATGCTTAAGGAACATTAATTTTTCTGCCTTTTCTGCTGCCAGTCGTTTCTCTTTTCATCATATATTAATCCAGCACTGCTAAATAATCTCTCGCTTGGTCCGTTTGTTGGAGGACAGACTAAATGTTTCCTTGCAAGTTTACTCAAGTATATAGATATTCTGCGTATTTTTCCACCAACTAATAGGATTGTCACATGCAGCCAGGCGTTTTTCTTGGTGATAGCTCTCGATCATTTTTACTACATCTTTTGACATCGCGTAGGTCTCGTCATTGCTGCTTGACTCAAGAAACTGAGAGACAGATTCTGATAGATTTGCTTGTTGAAGGTGTTGGTTCTGTCACTGAAACTTTTATTCTTTTGGTGGGTGGCGAAGCGACAGATTCAAGAGATTGAAGCTCTTCAACTGCTTTGCCAAGTGATGATTTAACTCGTTCTAATGTACTAGGTGAAAATAACTTAGCTTTGTAACGTGGATCTAAGTAGGTTGCCAGAGAGTAACTTCATACAAGAACAGCCTCTCGTCTTGTCGCTTGCATCACTTTTGCGCACAATGAACTAGTTCTATTAATATAGTAGAATTTGATAATTTCCGCTTATTAATGACATTTTATCTCAACGGTCCACATCCGCACGACATCCGCAGTCCAAAGTGCGGATGCGGGTGCGGATGCGAGAAATTGTGCGGATGTTCCGCGGATGCGGATGCGGATGCGGATGTGACTTACATCACTAATATATATATATATATATATATATATATATATATTATATATATATATTATAGTATATATGAATGAGCATTCCACAAAAGTAGCTGACAAACGTAACTGAACATTTTCGTTTTTTCAATAGTTTTTTATTTAATAATAAAAATCAATAAATAATAACGGATTTATTGAATCAATATATTTAGAATCGTGTTGCTTTCCTCTTTGCGTTATTATGTAAAGATGACACGAGTTCTAGTATTCCACTGAGAATAATTATCGTGGGGTCTATTTACTTTTGTCAACCCTTTGCGAGATATACCTGGAGGAGATACGCTAAATAAACAAATTAAATCAATATCTTGAAGTATTTCCATGTGTTTGGTGAAGCAAATAGAACAGAGCTCTTTGTGGCATCGAAGCGATGACATTTTTTATTACGTTATGATTCGAATTTTGTCCAAGTTCAGCTAATCTTTTTTTAAAAATTTGATAAAGATATAGGAGAAGCCTCGTTTGCCGCACTTCAAGAAACTCCCGGACTTGCTCATGAGATTTATATCTTGGCTTTTCAGAACCCAAGAAAGAACGAACTTGTAGACCTTTTATGAGTAGTATACTGTGAAGGGTGGCAGATTGCACAGTCTTAATGCAAAGTGTTTGTGTTGAACTGGAGGTTTCTTTCATGGAACCCTGGGAGAAAATGTTTCTCAAAGATGGATGCAAATTTCCTGAAATTCAGACGTCCTTTGATGAATATCAGGTCCGTCAGTCCAGCATCTCATATTGATGCCTACACCACCACACTAAAAACGCGAAGCAGTACTGTAGGCTGTAAGCAGGACTCTTCGGAGATTTGATTTGATTTTTTACAAACCCATGTGCGTCCATTTGATGATCTGACGTAGCGGAACAAGAGATTTGTTCGAGAAAATAGCGTCTTTCCTACAAAATTCTAAAGGTTTGTTAAATATTTTAATGCTACGTCATGACCAGTATCGTAACACCGTTTCCCACAGTAGCTGGATGGAAAACAGTCCTCTATGTCCAGATGATATAGCGATCCGCGATTCGGATCCCGCGTAAAGTTGTGGGTTCCTCTTTCACAACTTGAAACATTATTATCGCGTCATATAAACTCTTTTTGCCCCAATTGTAAAGTTTCGCACGTAATCTCGTGTTTCAATATTTTTATGGGCGCATTTTATTCCTAACTTGTACTTATTGTTTAAAAGCTTTTATTAATCCTGTTTACAAGATTTTAAATAAAAATTCTGGGAACGCTCAAGCCAGAGAAGAAAATGTACAAAAAAAAATAATATATATAATATATATATATATATATATATATATATATATATATATATATATATATATATATATATACACAGGGTGTCCGAGAATTATCTGTACAATGTTGGCTGTTATTAAAAGTCAACCATGAAGTGTAGAAATTCCAGTTTGTCCCATTTTACAGAGAATCTCATTAAGTTTTTTCTGATACCACGTTTTGACAAGTTTTTTAGAAATGTACGTGGGTGACAGACATTGATGATTTACAAGCAAGAATCACAGCTGCTATTGAGCGAATTGATGTGGATATGCTGCAGCGTACATGGCAACATTTGGAGTATCGATTGGATGTTTTGCGAATCACTAATGGTGCACATATCGAATGTTTGTAACAACGTTACTTTAATAAAAGAAACTTTTGAAAATACAGATTCTAAATAATCTTGTTTATGAATTTTACGTGTGTTATCAGGAATTTTATTAAAAGATGAAATTGTACAGATAATGTTCGGACACACTGGAATTTCTAAAAAACTTGTCAAAACTTGGTATCAGAAAAAACTTAACGAGATTCTCTGTAAAATGGGACAACACTGGAATTTCTACACTTCATGACTGACTTTTAATAACAGCCAAACATTGTACAGATAATTCTCGGACACCCTATATCAAGAGAGAGAGAGAGAGAGATTAAAAAATTATTTTTTGTATTTGTCTTCTTTTAATGGTATTACCAATACGTGAATTCACGTACATACACAGATTTATTATAAGTGCTACAATGGAATTTGATAATCACGCAGAAATCATGCAGAAAAGTCAAATTTAAGCATACAAAAACATCCGTTAACCGAATGTGTAACAGTAACCAATTTCAGTGAGACCCTTTTCCCAAGTTTCTGTATTGAGGGTGTAGTGCGTGAAATCATTATATCGTAGTTTAGAATTTCTCTTTAGTCTTTAAGTCTTTATATTATACGTAAGGCGCATCCGCTTGCTAAAGGCAGTTTACAACTATATACAGTATATGGCGTGTAAAAAATGTAAACTATTTACTCATCTGTCAGCAGGGTTGGAAAAACCCAGGTTTTTTACAAAAAAAAAAAACCCAACCAAACTGGGTTTTTGGGTTTTGCTGGGTTTTTGGGTTTTTGCTGGGTTTTTGGGTTTTTGATGGGTTGAAATTTTTTTTAAAAAGGTTCGATAATTATGTAGTACCTAATATATCTATTATTTTATTAATTTATTTATCTAATCTACAATATATATTAAAAAGACATCTTTATTTCACAGAAAGTTCAGATATGAGAGATAATAATGACATATTAGAATTTTCTCCATTTTAATTTTAGATCTTTCCTTTATTTCTTAACAGCAGATTTTAGCTTTATTTAGACCTAACTCAAATTTAAATTTTTAAGATGCCAAACTCAGAGTTATAGAGGTGGAAGATCTAAAGCTAGCGAATGGGACGAGGTGACTTTCTTAAGTGATCAGCCTACTAGAGTACTATGCAATTATTGCAAAGAAAGTATCACTCGAAAAACTGAGAGAGTGAAACATCATCTAGAGAAAGTTAGACCCGCACATACTGGTGGCAGACTTGAAGCTGCTTAATGGGATGAAGTAGAAATGTTGAGTGACCAACCAAATAGAGTTTGGTGCAAATACTGCAGATGTGTATTTTCGAAAAAAAGAGAACGAGTGAAACATCATTTAGATCGATGCAATAAAAAATGGGTACAGGCTCGTGATGATGAAGCGGATGAGCTTACAAATACAGCTACATCAGCAACTCTTCCTCCTACACATAGACACGGCAGTTTTGAGAGCAGACCCTCTTCAAGCAAATCGTATGAAAGCCTGGTTCATGATGACACTACAATTCACAGTAGTGAGACTTCATTCACTTCAACCGCTTCTGAATCTTCCATACCATTTTTTCATTCTACTCCAGCCAAGAAAACACAAGGTCAGATAATGCTATATGTGGTTAGAACAACTGTAGATCATAAAGAACAACTAGATTTGCAAATGGCCAGATTTTTCTTTTCAGCAAATATTCCATTTGTAGTTGTAGAGAATAAAGAATTTATTAAATGGGTCCAAAATTTAAGACCATGCTATTGTCCTCCAAGCAGAAAAAAATTATCTGATGACTCGCTAATCAAAGTGAATAATGAAATAGGTACTGGATTCAATGAGAAAAGACTTAGTCAATTCTACTGTAACTTTAATTCAAGATGGTTGGAACAATGTGTCAAATGATCCAATAATTGCCCAGTGTCCACAATGGGTGCAAATCCTTTTTAATAACTTTTAAATTTTTCATAATCTTTATTTACACATTGCATAATTTAAGAATTGTTTTATAAGTCAGCTTACTTGAAATAATCAACATGCCAAAGCATTCTAATTAGCTACAATTGAACAATGTAGCAATCAGAAAAATTTCAATTATTTTAAAATAAACATCTCAGAACAAAAACACCCAAAACCCCAAAACCCACTGAAAATTCCAGTGGGTTTTGGGTTTGGTTTTTGGGTTTGGGTTTTTGGGTGCCAACCCTGCATCTGTGTAGACTGTACACTAAAACTTCAATTTCTACCATTGTAATAAAATGGGAGTCTTTGCTGCGTAGCTATTAGAAATAATTTAAATTGCTTAACCAGTTAAATTCTATCAATGTTAATACAAATAAAGAAAATTCAATCAGTGTATATGCAGTGTAAAGAGGAAGAACCTATACTTTGGAGCCGGCCAGTTTTTAAATATGACTTCATAATTAAAAACATCCATTAAACAAAATCATAAAATAAACAAAGTTATAAAGGAATGTTTACTTCCTGAAGACGAGTGTGTGTGTGTGTATGTGTGTGTGTGTGTGTGTGTGTAGATTTACTATCGAAAGAAATTTAACTCAGTAATGCTCAAAGCAAAAGTTAATTACTATAAATGTAAATTCGAAGAGTATAAGGACGATCCGAAACAATATTGGAACCTCATTAATTAACAAAAAAGAAAAAAAAAGCGATTAATAAAAAACAAACAAAACCCTTTAAATTCGATAAACTAATAATTGATAACGAACCTATTACAGACACAACATATATCTGAAAAATTTTCAGCGAATATTTCACTGAAATGGGTGCTAAACTCGCGCCCAATATACCATCTACGTTGAGACCCTTTGATACACATCAAGGGCTTTCTCTAACACATGCTTTCTTCTTGTCACCTTCTACGACGTACTATTTAATAACAGCCACAAGACAATTAAAAAATTAAAAAATGTATGTTAAGTACAATACCAAACAGAATTTATAAATATTGCGCGAATTTAATTGCGTCCCATTTCGCAAAGCTCATTAACATCTCCATCTGAAGCGGTATCTTCTCAGATTACCTTAAAAAGGCTAGATTATTGTCCTAGTTTTGAATCAGGTAATTAACTTTTCCCCTCAAACTACAGACTCCATCTCCGTCCTTGCAGCCATCAGTAAACTACAGTATTCAAGAAAATAATACATAATCAAATAACAAGATTTATACTAAAACACAAAATAACACACAAACAGCAATTTGACTCCCCATACAAACGCACGACCAACAACGCAATAACGACTTTATTATAACTTCACCCCAAACTCATCGATAAAAAGACGACAAAAATCATCCTACTTGATCTGGTCTTTGACGCAGGAAACTCCTAAAAAATTCAAATATTGTGGCTTAAGGGGACTATCCTCAAAATGGTTCCGCTCATACTTGAGTAGCAGGACTCAATTTATAGCACGTGATTCTCATATTTCACAGAAAAGATCCATATCCCATGGAGTACTTCAAGGGAGCATTCTGACCCTATCTTGTTCCTCCTTTACATAAATGACTTTCAACGATCACTGACTTAAATCGTCCTCTGTTACTAGTACGCGGATGATACGACAATTATTACTTCTAACAAGGGCTTATTGCCACTCCAAACAATTTCCAACAACGAACAGAAAATAATTTATCTTTGGCGTAATGCCAACAAACTATCTTTAAAAAAAAATTATTTATATATATATATATATAATATATATATATATATATATATATATATATAATATATATATAGTCATCACAAAAAAAGAAAATGACGACTCCCTTAAATTCAAATATAAATTCGTTCCCTAAAAAACAAGTGCAGTCGACCAGACTTCTAGTAATTACCCTCGACGCACACCTGTCATTCAAAGAGGACACTGAAGATCCACGCAACAAATTAACCAAAGTCTCGTACATAATTTTAAAATTTGGTGCGACACTCCCCAAAACAAGTCCACAGATCCATTCACTCCACTATAGTAAACCCACATCTGCAGTAACGTTTTAGCGCTTACGGAAATGCGCGACAAATATTTAATTCAGCCATTGTGGTTATGCAAAAAAGAATACTAAGTCAAATTTATAAGTCGAGCAAACGTAACGAAAGTACCGACATAATATTCCACGGATTAAAAACTCTAAAACCAGGAGATATTTACAAGCTAATAAATATTATCTCTTATATGTATCAAATTGTCACTAATACTGCTTTGGAAATCATCCAACACAAAATATAATTTTCCCAAAGCCAACACAGTTTCGATACAAAACAATCAAACGCATAAAACCAAATTACAGTTTAGAGATAGGCAACAAGATGTTTATACTCTACTGGACACAGTAACCTTTGAAATAACCTTCATCAAGAGACAAAAATTTCTAACTTGCTAAAAAGTTTTCAGAGAAAATAAAAGATAATTTCATCAAATTTTACAAATCACAATATTTCTGTTGCGTCATCTACGGACCTCCACTCCAATCTTCTTCCACCTTTTTCTCCACTACATTCACAAAAGATAATTAATTCTATTTCTGTATAGCCACAAATTCTTCGTATAATGTCAAGATACTGAATAGTAATGTCGATACAAAGTCGAGGTTACTTAATATTATACGTAGATAAACTTTATATTGTATATAGGGTGAACCACATAAAAGCGGTCCCCCAAGAAAATTTTACACATACAATTTTATGTGTAAAATTTTCTTGGGGCCGCTTTTATGTGGCTCACACTGTGCCTGTGGCTCAAGTCTATATGTTATATTTAAATATAAGTAATTTCCAGTTATATGTTTAGAATCTTTTCCGTTTGGGGGCTAGCAGCGAATTTTAATGAAAATCGGTATACCAATGTAGTTTTGGTCACTGATTTCAAAAATAACTTTCTTTTTTTGGAGAAATGAAAAACAAACATGTTAGAACACTTTAAATAATTAATGTGTTTTTAACGAAAATATCATGACTTAACCTAACCAATCATCAAGGGCGTACAGTTGACCTAACCGGGCATTCAACTGACCTAACCTGGCATTCAATTGACTTAACCTGGCATTCAATTGACTTAACCTGGCATTCAATTGACCTAACCTGGCATTCAATTGACCTAACCAGGCATTCAATTGACCTAACTGGGCATTAATTCTTGAGTTTTTCTGCTACTTTTACAGATCTGCCGGGATCCTTCAAAAAACGTCTTCTTCGTTAGGGATAATTTAAAGTTGCACTTTTTATTGTTTGACCGACGCTTTTGGCAGCGAAAGAACTGGGTATTTTTATCAAAGGAAAACACTTTCCCACACTTAGAGCACTTTTTCATAAACAGTAGTAGTTTGTGACTCTGGCTAAATTTAACACAATCCTCTGTAACTAGTTTAAGCTAGTTAAAACACATATTAATTATTTAAAGTGCTCTAACATGTTTGTTTTTCATTTCTCCAAAAGAGGAGTTATTTTTGAAATGAGTGACCAAAACTACATTAGTATACCGATTTTCATTAAAATTCGCTGCTAGCCCCCCCCCCCCCAAACGGAAAAGACCCTATGTTTAAGTTTGTATGCTATCTCATACAGCATCCTTTGTTAACTCATCATATGGCGATATCCTATTTTGGCGTCCCAAATTATTTGACCAACCAGTTAGGTCAACTGTACGCCCTTGACGATTGGTTAGGTTAAGTCGTGATATTTTCGTTTAAACTAACGAAAATATCAAGACTTAACCTAACCAATCGTCAAGGGCGTACATCTGACCTAACCGGACAGTCAATTAACCTAATTAACATAAACAAGTAATTTGAAAGTGTTGGAATGCCGTTTACTTTTGGTTGGTTAAATAATTTGGGACGCCAAAATAGGATAGTGCCATCATATTCCTATTTAATTTTATAACATTTCCTTCATTTAAACTTACTGTAAATAAGCTCTGTGCTCTGAACAATCTTTTTAAAATGATTTGTCAAGTAACCCGATTCTGAACTGCCATAGAATTGCCATAGAACTGCCATTCGCAAATAAAACATAATTTATTTGCGAATGGCAGTTCTATGCTGTGTATGTATAGAAAATCTTTTACTGATACACTTTTATATATTGCTTATTACTTCCATTTTGTATATTCTCTGTACATGTACAAATGGAACAATAAATAAAATAAATTATTCCATTTTTAACAGACTGTAAAACTGTCAATTTATCTACTGTCAATTTTTTCTTTCTATGAACGAAGAATCTGGATCGCTTTTTGATGTGAATCAAAATATCGCCATTTTCTTTTTAAATCCGTTTTGTATTGCGCATGCGCGTTGGTCTTGTTTACAAATTTTGTAGTTTATGCAGGGAGAGTTGGGTAGATAAGTGCTCTTTAGAAATTAATTCATAACAGATTGATTACGGTTTATATTATAATTGGTTATCTAATATTACACAATGTTCTAAGTTTTATATATTAAAAAAAAAGTTTGACAGAGCCGCAGGTCTACATTGAAAGTATAGTTTCTGTTAAACTTTGCATTTTCAACAAAAAGACATAATAATGAAGGTTTCTTCCAAATCGATGTACATTTTTATAGGAATGTTTGCTGTTAAAATACCATTCGTAATAGTATATTCGATCAAATATTTTCTGTAAAAGGAAATTTTTCTTACTGTACATAATTCACACACACACACACACACACACACACACACACACACATATATATATATATATATTGTAACGGGGTTGAAAATCATTAAAATCTAGTCTATATACAGGTATTAATAATAGAAAAAGTTTACTTCCGTGGGCTAAACAAACTTCCTATCGAATCGGCATAATTTCCTCTTTCTATAGAAATCCCAACTGAGTGTGTGTGTGTTTGTGAAAAGCGAAAGGTTAAAAGTTACTACATGTGATGAGAGTAAATATTTGTGGACATTTTCAAAGACTAAGCAGAACTTTTTTTTTTTTTTATACAAACCCTTTTACGTATAGCAGTACACAATTTTCAAAAAAAAAAAAAAAAAAAATTTGGTCCTGAACTGTAGATAGTTTTCCTCCTCTTTCAAAAACCATTATTATAAAATAATGGTTACCATTAAGGTCCAAAATATATATATATTTTTTTTGTAAGGTAGTAGGAAAATATTAAATTTTATAATATCTGCATGAACTATATAACCTTACAACAAAGCCTTTTATCATAAAGGAGTTTAGCTGTATACACGTATATAAACACTTTACAGTTCAAAAATTAAATCCTAAATATTTTTACTTTACAGTTCCTGGAAAAACTTTTTATAGAGGGAGTAAATAAAATCCGAGGAAAAAATATATAAAATATTTCAAAATTCAGCAAGAATTTATAACTGGGTAATTGGGTGGAAAAATAATCTTATACATTAGTTAGAGTTGGAAAGGCTTTATTAGTCTTTTATAACTATACATAGATGCCGAATGCGCTGTCCTCCCAACTGGTTACCTATAAAATTATGAAGTTTTGTTGAATTTTGAAATTGTCGGTGTATTTTCCATAGAATTTACTTAATTGAATTTTTTTTTTTTTTTTTTTTTTTTTTCAACTGTACCGTTGGTTACCTTAGTCGGGATACAGTTTGCCGTAAGGTATGTGCAGTTCAGTGTATCCCTAACTCAACCGACTGTAAAGCTGGGAAAAAATTTCGCCTACAAAAAATATCTAGAATTACAAAAAAAAATTACTGACTAACAATATTCTGCTTTTTTTTTTCTTTATTCTCTGTGGTAACAGTAACAAAAATTTCAAGAACAAAAGTCGATAATTACCAATTAGCAATTTCTTCATTCATTTTAGAAATTTGATATTTCTGGGCGAACTTTTTCTGAAAACTGTACGTACGCGTACAATATCACAAATAAATGGAAACCTAAAATCTATAAACGTTGAAAGAAGCCAAAAAAAAAGTCTTCAATGCGAGAAAATGAATAAAAAATCTAAAATAATGGAGACCCTGTCAAATTTCTTTAACTTTATAAGACTATTCAGAAGATCCTACACATGGCCTCTCCACTTTCTTGCATATGAAGATCTAACTGTGATTTGCTGGCCATAAATGCAGGGCCAAAGAGAAAATAAGGGTCCTGCTGCTCTCCTTAAGGGACACCTTGGATAAAAAATAGGCATTATTTGCATACGAATATGACTGAAGATCTTGTATTGAATGTATCCCTTTATTAAACTAACAGATTCATTTGGCATCTCATCCTTTCCTATGGTTAATAATTTAGCGAAATATTGCTGTAGAATATTTTTCACATGTTCCTTTCGTGAAATAATTTTCATATATATATATATATATATATATATATATATATATATATATATATAAACGGGAACTTAAACAATGCTTTGTAATTGCAAATAACTATAGTTCAATAGTGTTCCAGAATACGAGAAACGAAAAAGTAGAGAGTGGCGAGGACAAGGGTAGCTTTTATTTCTCGTATGCCAGGCTGGAACGCTGTTGAATTGTGGTTACTTGCAGTTAAAAAAACATATATATTCGGCATCGATGTATTCCGGACTTAGAATCGCCAGTCCGGAATACATCGATGCCGAATTGGAAAAATTCAACGGTATTGGAAGTGATCTGTGCTACCCACCTGCGTTTATGGAATCTTGTCTTAACAAGGCAAAACGAACCTTCTATCGTGTGAATAATAACACTCGCACTTTGTCAAAGAATATTTTAGTATTTCCATTTTTCCTGGGCTTTTTAGGCATTGCTAATGTACTTAAACTTTTGGATATTAATGTAGTATTTTCATATAACAATATTTTGAAAAATATCATAGTAAAAAATAGCCCTACCAATAATTCAAGCGTTATCTATAAAATTGGTTGTAAACAATGTGATTCCTTTTACATTGGTCAGACGGGAAAGGATTTGCACACGCGTGTAAAACAGCATCAATATTCCGTTAGAACGGGA
Source organism: Bathynomus jamesi (assembly GCA_023014485.1). NCBI lineage: Eukaryota > Metazoa > Arthropoda > Malacostraca > Isopoda > Cirolanidae > Bathynomus > Bathynomus jamesi. The sequence continues at coordinate 106,494 of JAJOZX010002590.1, forward strand.
CAATCGTCCAATGCCCTTTTTGTCCATTTGTCAGAGTTATCCCATTGTATTGATTGGAATAATGCTTCAGTTTTGTTTCACTCTAGCACATTGTTAATAGAAATATTCTTGAGTCTGCTATTATCCAATTTACAAATAACTTTAACATGAGCAAAGGTCTTTTTTCAACTCGATCCCGTTGTTTTGAATTCGTTCAGAACGGATTTAGACAAGAAGGGCAGAGTGCTAAACCTTTGGTAATTTTCCCTTATAAATTTGTATGTTCTTCTTACAATTTTTATTTTTCAATTTATTTTATTTTTTTATTTTTTTTTTTATTTTTTTTTTGTGACCTATATATCATTCAGGCATTATCTATAAAATTGGTTGTAAACAATCCATTTGATCTTGTGTTGAATTCGGGCAAAGTGCTAAAATTGGTAGTTTTCCTTACAAATTTGTATGCTCCTCCTACAATTTTTATTTCTATATATACAGGGTGTTTGAAAACTTTCTGTACAAATTGTAATGGGGGATAGGCAACACCAAGACAAACCCTTTTCGTCTATAAGTGTATGTCCGCTGACGTCACCATTCGGCGCGAGAGGGCGCCGCTGCAATTGGCTAAAAGGTGTAGTGGGCTAGACTCGCGCTTGCCGCGGGTATTCTTAAATCGGACGTAGTACGCGTAACATGGAGCGCTTCACGACTGCTGAGATGGCTGACATGCATATGGTGTATGGGGCTGCCAATGGAAACGGAAGAGCTGCTGTGAGGTTGTACCGACAGCGCTTCCCAAACAGACGTGTGCCAAACCACCAAACGTTTGCGCATTTGCAATCGGCGACTGCGAGAAACTGGAACATTCCATGCAAACATGCATGACACTGGTCGGGAGAGAACGTGCGCACTCCTGACATGGAAGAAGAAATCCTACGGCGATTTGAGGACAATCCAAGCGCAAGCACGCGAGGTGTTGCACTTATCCTCGGTGTGAACCACGACCTGGTCTGGAGAGTGTTGCACGAGCAGCAACTTGCCATGGACGATACCCGCCCAAACATTGACGGCGAACCGTTCTTGATGAGCATGCACCCGTGTAGCATGTGGATTTGCGTGCGCCCACACGTGAGAATTGTGCATGTTAAACACACCCTCACGTGTGAAACAGGCCTCATCTGAGAACAGCACATAAGCCGGAAAATTAGGCTGCACCGCTGTCTGCTGCAGAAACCAGCGTGCGAATTCCACACGAAGAGGGTAATCCCGAGGTTGTAATGCCTGGACTCTCAGACGATGAAACGGATGTAACTGCTGCTCGTGCAACACTCTCTAGACCAGGTCGTGGTTCACACCGAAGATACGTGCAACACCTCGCGTGCTTGCGCTTGGATTGTCCTCAAATCGCCGTAGGATTTCTTCTTCCATGTCAGGAGTGCGCACGTTTCTCTCCCGACCAGTGTCATGCATGTTTGCATGGAATGTTCCAGTTTCTCGCAGTCGCCGATGCAAATGCGCAAACGTTTGGTGGTTTGGCACACGTCTGTTTGGGAAGCGCTGTCGGTACAACCTCACAGCAGCTCTTCCGTTTCCATTGGCAGCCCCATACACCATATGCATGTCAGCCATCTCAGCAGTCGTGAAGCGCTCCATGTTACGCGTACTACGTCCGATTTAAGAATACCCGCGGCAAGCGCGAGTCTAGCCCACTACACCTTTTAGCCAATTGCAGCGGCGCCCTCTCGCGCCGAATGGTGACGTCAGCGGACATACACTTATAGACGAAAAGTGTTTGTCTTGGTGTTGCCTATCCCCCATTACAATTTGTACAGAAAGTTTTCAAACACCCTGTATATATATATATATATATATATCTTTTTTTTTTTGTAACCTATATATAGTCTTGAACTCTTTACTTACTTCAGTGTTCCTGAGGATGTCATTAGACGAAAGCGCTTGAGCACCACTCTGTGTTTCCTTTCCTTCGTGGTTTTATTCATATATATATATTAGGATGCTACCGAGAGGATGCTTCACGGGTGGGCTGCTCGTCTGTCGTTAAATAGTAAAGGTTTTTGACTGTTTCCGCGGAAATTTTAGATATCATTATGTTCATGAACTCACAGTGATCCCACGTATATACTTAGCATGTTATAGTGGGAAATAGTGTCGTGATAATTAATGTGAAAAGACGGCTGTGCATAGAGATGGTGGTATCTGGAACGTGATTTAAAGGGACAAGAAGTGGGCACTCCTACCAGCATTTCCTTCCCCTTCCCCTCCATCCGCTCCACCCCCACCGTCTACACTGCGAATCTTCCGTTTAATAGTAAAAGTTTTTGACGGTGACCGCGGGAAATGTATGTTTCATTCCGTTATAATCGTACAGTGACTCGCGTATATACTTTTATGTGTCATAGTTAATAATAGTTACATAAATTAATGTGAAAAGATGCCTGAGCATCGAACCGGTAGTATCTGGAGCATTATTTAAAGGGACGAGAAGTGGGACCCCTATCGGCGTTCCCTCCATCTCCACTTCCCCTACCATCTACTCCCCCCGCAAGCCTGCTCCTCCATCGATACAGGTGCAATGGGATCGTCTGCTGAAAATCGTGTTCTTGTAGAAAATCCTTTGTTATGTTTTATATTTGACAAAGTAGATCATATTAGGTCAGACCTTCTCGTATCTGTTTGTCATGATTTCTATGATTCGGAAGAGATAGAACATGCGAGGAGACAGTTAAACACGCTGTTCAGTGCTACCCTCCCAACTCGTAGAGGTAATTCTAGAAACGAGAATATCCTAAAAGACATTATAAATAAAGTGTCGACCCTCCGGAATAATGAGAACAATATTACCTTCTACGTTACTAATTTCCATAGAATATCGGTAATCTCTATGGGTGATGTAGACGTTTCGGTGCTCCTCAAACAGTACAATGAGGTACAAAAGTCGTTAGTTGAACTGAAACACCAACACGTGGTGTCAAATCAGAAAAATGCGATTTCGCTAGAACAATTCCAGTCAGAGTCAGATGCGTTGAAAGAGACGCGCCTCCCAAAGCCCAGTTACTCGGAAGTTGTTCAGCAAGTCAGAACCCCAAGAAGCTCGTCGGGCAGCGAGGGAAACGAAATCCCCTCCCCCAACACCGCCCCCCCCCCCCGTTCAGGAAAGGACTCCTGCTCCCGATTTCACAATGAGGAATAGGGACTGTCCGATGCCAAGAAACGAGGCATCACTGCCCTTTTCCTTATCTTCCACTGAAGGTGAGAGGCTTTCGATTACTCAAACGCCCTGCTCGGCGTCCATTTCTTCCCCCTCCCACCGAAGAAGGAGGGGCACGCGCGTCCGTCAGGATATAAACACCGCTAACATACTCTCACCAAGCCACAGAGTAGGGGAGAGGCCTCTTATCCCCTCAAGGTCGTGTCACCCATCCCCCAGGCAGGCGAACACTGCCTCAGGGAGATTGAGGGAAGAAGACGGGTGGGTCACAGTTAACAGGCGCTCTCCACGGAGGGTTCCTCAACCTGTCACCGCGGCAAGGCCACCGGTGAGGAATCTCACCCTCTTTGTGTCGCGAATTCAGCTCTCGAACGAGGGAAGCGATATTCGACACATGATGGAAGAGGTCTGTGGTGAACACAGTATATTGTTAGTTAATAAACTAAATATAAAATCTCCGTATTATAACTTATTTAAAGTAATAATTAAAGGTGTAAATTCGCATTTCAACTCGTACAATATGAGTCAGTGGCCAGAAGGTATTATTGTTAAGGAGTTTATTCACTTTTCCAGGAGATTTGATAACAGGCAAAATAATAATAATAATAAAAATAATAATAAAATTTGTACTGTGTATAATAATAATCAGATTAATAAGTTTTCTATCAGTCATGGCGGATAACTTGTTGAAAATAGTCTCATATAACGTAAGGTCAGTGAGGAATTCAATTGTAGATGTTCATAAAATCTATAACTGCAGATCTGATACTCCTGCAAGAGCACTGGCTACCTAAGCAAGAGCTAAAATTCCTCTCTACCATACATGATGACTTTATGCACCATGCGTCATCAGCAGTAGATTTGTCAGATGAATTAATGTATGGTAGGTCTTTTGGTGGTGTTGCTTTCTTAATAAGGAAAAATTTGTCAGAACATATAAAAATTTTAACAAGCGATAATGTAAAGTTGTTAGGCTTGAATTACAAGTGAACAATGATTGCATATTAATTGTAAACTGCTATTTACCATACAACAACGGCAGTTGATCTAGATCAGTGGTTCTTAAACTTTTTGACCCCGTTACCCCTTTTCCTGATCTCAACTAATCTCATTACCCCCACACAAACTTGCAATGCTGAAGTTGTAAAGAAAGTGGAAAAATTAATTACTGAAAATAACTGAAATTACCTTTAATGTGATGAGTGCAACTGTTTTCTAGCTACAAGTTGTATTTTTACCATATTAAGAATTGCTCCATTACCCCCGGAAATACCCAAATTACCCCCTTGGGGGTAATTACCCCCAGTCTCAGAACCTCTGATCTAGATGAATACATTGATTTGCTGTAAAAAATTAAGTCACTATCAGATAACCCCAAATATTCTCACTGTATAATAATGGGGGACTTCAATGCGCATGTGAACTCGGAATTCTTTGTAGAATTGGGTAACATGTGCGAGTCGGCCAAATTAAGTATAAGTGATGTAGACGTATTAGGGGTAACCATTGGTAATTTTACATACGTTAGTGATATGAGTGGTACCACCAGGTGGATTGATCATTGTATCACTAGTAATAATCTAAAGGATCGAATTGTTAGAGTTCATATTCTGTATGATTTCCTCCTTTCTGATCATAAACCATTAGAACTATTAATTAATTTTACCAATTTATGCGCAACACGACACAGCAAGAATTCAATAGGTAAGAATAATCGCGTCGATTGGTCTAATGTTAATATGCAACAGAGAATAGAATACAAAGATAGAACAGGTCACCTCTTTAATAATTTAGAAATTTTGCATCTGGCCTGTAATAATCCTTGCTCAAATGATTCTCACTGTAAACTCATAGATAGGTATTATAGTAAGATAGCATCCCTTTTAAGAGAAGCAAGAAGCCCCCTGATTAAACCTTACAACGATCATACTAAGATTATTCCTGGATGGAATGATTTTATTGCCCCCCTGAAGAGGGAATCGAAAGACGCCTATGATTTGTGGTGCATTCATGGTAGACCCAGATTAGGACCAGTATACATGAATATGTGGAGAAGTAGGGGTCAGTATAAGGCGGTCATAAGGCGATGTAAACAAGAAGAAGAGTCTATTCGAGCATCAAAAGCCTGTGAAGCTCGCATAAATAACGATAATAACAAATTTTGGAAATTTGTTAAGAATCAAACGGGTGTCAAAAATGTCCTCCCTCCGACAATCGATGGGGTGTCGGGGGAGGATGAAATTGCAAAGCTGTAGAAAAACCACTACTCTAACATTCTTAACAGTGTGAGTAGGGATAATCTTAAGATAGATTGCAGCGAAACGCCTGTGGGAGGGACAAGGGAAAATACTTTGATATCAGTTCCTGAAGTAAAGAGGTTAATTAAAGAGTTAAAGACTGGTTCTGCGTCAGGGGTAGATGGCCTATCGAATGAACACTTAAAATATGCCAATGACGTAGTATGTCTGCATATGTCATTGCTCTTATCAGCCATGCTTGCTCATAGCCATATCCCTGCAGAGTTCATGAGGGTATATATCTTGACCCTGGTCAAAAATAAGTATGGAGACATTCTGTCCAGCAATAATCACAGGCCTATTGTTGTCGCTTCCTGCTTCTCGAAACTACTAGAAAAACTCTTGTTACTCTGATTAAATGATTACCTATGGACATCTTCTAATCAGTTTGGTTTTAAAAGGTCCCACTCAACTGACCTGTGTATCTATGTACTTAAAGAAACAATATCTAAATACATTGACAGTAATTCAACTATTCATAGCTGTTTCCTAGATATAAGTAAGGCATATGATAGAGTGAACCACAATATTTTATTTAAAAAACTAGAAGACAGGAAGATTCCCATGTACATATTAAATCTATTGAAATTTTGGTATTCCCACCAATCTTTTACCGTTAGGTGGGGCAATGTACTATCCGAATGTTTTGGCTCCTTTTGCGGGGTGAGACAAGGCGCCTTACTCTCCCCTATGCTGTTTAATGTGTATATTGACGAATTAATTGCTTCACTTAATGAAGCAACAGTGGGATGTTGTATAGATAACACAAGGATAAATAACTTAGTTTATGCCGATGATATGGTGTTAATAAGTCCTTCTGTTAAAGGTCTGGATCGGCTACTAAATGTCTGCGAAGTATTAGCAGAAACATATTCTTTTTAATGTTACAAAAACTAAGGTTATGCAATTTCATCCTAAAAGTTGTAATCAGCTAGCTGACATGAGGTTTAAAATGAAAGGTGAAGTAATTGAGGAAGTACAAGAGTTTAAATATTTGGGTCAAACTATTACCAGCTCCTTGAGTGATGACTCGGATATTAAGAAAACAATCTCGAAGCCTTTGTGCTAAAGCAAATATGATTATAAGGAACTTTCGGTTCCGTACAAGTGAAGCTAAAGACACTCTCTTTCGTACTTTCTACAGTAATATATACGGGTAGCAACTCTGGGTGAATTATAAAAAAGGTTCTGGCAGAACTCTAAATTTGCTGTACAACAGGTCTTTTAGACTCTTACATAAATTACCCCCGAGATGCTCAGCTTCGCAAATGTTTGCTACCCGCAATGTCCCGAGCTTCCCGGAGGTAACAAGACGTGTTCAATACAGTCTAATGCAAAGAATTAAAAAATCAACCAACCCGATTATCTAAGCTATCCATGAGTCCTGCCGTTTATCCTCTAAGCCAGAGCTTTCCAAACTTTTAACGTTGGCGACAAACTATTTAAGCATAACAATTTTCACGACACATTAATTAATTTTTGTTATCAAATATCAAATATCAGATAATTTTTCAGTAGGTGGTTTATCTTGTAGCCAATTTTGTTGATAGAAAAATCAAAATTTTCAAAATACAAAAAACACTAATGTGTCGCGACACACCAGTTTGGAAAGCCCTGCTCTAAGCTATGGACTTCTTAGTACGAAAACGTCTGTCTGTAGCTCCACTTAACTCCGACATTACTGTATTATTTCTAATCAATTGTGTATATTTTTATCCTTAGTATGTGAACTGTCATTGTATTAATAATATTTGTCATATGGACTATAGTCTGCCAATAAACCTTTTCATTTTATTTCATTTCATATATACACCGTCTGCCAAAAAAAAGGGTTCACTCTAAAAACATCCATGAAATCAACATTTTTCAAACAATCAGTATGAAACTTACACAGGTAAAAGGTACATGAAACATCTACCTGTAAACCAAATTTCAGTTCGAAGCTATCAAAAATAACGATTTATTAAATATTTCTCTAATAATACTACGACTGATGCTCGACAAACTAATCAAGAATCCTTTATTTCCATTTTCACTTTTGTAAATTCTAATATACGATTTTTTTTGCAGGGTTATAAAATATAGTGAATATGCCATTTTCAGAGAAAGATAAGACTATAATTAAGCATTATAAACTAGAAAAGGGATATGGACGAACGAAACTACTCTCCGAATTCCCCAACAATGGATGGCTCTTGGTGGTTTGGGAAAGCTTCTAAAGAAAATTGACGAGACTGGGAATATCAAAAGAAGAGAGGGAAGTGGGCGACCAAAAACTGTTCGCATATAAGACAACATTGACGACGTCGAAGAACGTATATTAAGTCAGGAAAACCAGCCACGAACCCATATGACACCAGCTCGCCTATCAAAAGAGTTACAATTATCAGAAACTAGTGTGAGACGCATAATTAAACAAGATCTTCAACTAAAACCTTTCAAAAGAGTGCACGGGCAAAAGATTACTCAAAAACGAGTTCAAAGATCAAAACAAATCTTACGGCGAGTAACATGTGATAAACTTTCAAAGGCTTTTTTAACTGATGAAAAGAGATTCACTGTGTAGCCACCTCGGAACAATCAAAATGACAGAGTTTACTCGCACGTCCAATGTAAGAATGAAATGCCTGATAGAAGACTTTTAGCAACCAGAAGTCATTTCTCAGCTTGTGTCATGGTGTTAGTTAACATATCAAAGTTAAGTTAGGAAAAACATCCATTCATTTTATTGAGCCTGGTGTAAAAGTCAATGCCGAGTACTATCGAAATACTCTGCTGCGAAACATGCTTCCCGAAATGCAAAATCTGGCCAACGGTGGTTATTATCTTTTTCAGCAAGACGAAGCAACATTCCATACAGTAATAGCAACTGTGAAATACTTAAAAAATAATGTCCCAGAATTACTTGAACCCAAAAATTGGCCACCTAACAGTCCTGACTTGAACCCTGTTGACTATGGAATCTGGGAAAATTTGGCACGGAGAGTTTACAGGAGCAGGGTGAGAAATGTTGATCACTTGCGTCAGCTTCTTGTGGAGAAGTGGGAAGAGATACCACAGGAGCAGATCGATCGAACCATTGATGAATTTCGTCCAAGATTGAAGAAAAATTGTTGAAACAGAAGGGAAACACATTGAACAATTTTTTTAATAGGAATTCCAAAAGATTAAAATGTTAATTTAATTTCTTTTGTAAACTTAGGATTTAAGTTCTGTTTCGAAATTCAAAATCCTTTTTTTATTTTCTTGGGTTTTTTAATGGAGGCATTTCCTATATTTTATAAATCTTATGATGTATTTTATAACTAAAATGAGAATAAAAATTTTATTACCAAAGTTTTACCGCCTTTGTGGACTCCCGGAATTCAAAACTGGAGCGATGTTCACCAACAAAATTTGTTGAACATAAACAATCCTCATTAAATCATTAATTTTTAATATAATAATCTGAAAATTGGTGTACATATATACTGTTTACATAGGTTTGCTCTGTATGAATTTCATTATGATTGGTTAATAAATGTTGATTTCATAGCTGTTTTTAGAGTGAACCCTTTTTTTTGGCTGACTGTGTATATGATTACTTCGTTTTTTACTCATATTTAATTTGGAGAAAAACATGAATCATATTTTTCGATACTTTCATGGGACATCATGTCAAAACTTCTGATGGAAGACAGATGAAATCCAAATAAAATAAAATTATATAAAGACAATTACAATTAAATAAATTATATAATTAAAAGAATTATAAAATTAAAATAATTAAAATTTAAATTTAAATGTTATGCCCTCGTATAGTAATTTGTTGCTATACCGCACAATATATATACACATATATATATATATATATATATATATATATATATATATATATATATATATATATATAGTGGACCTAGTTTTAACCGTTTAAGGAGATAATGATTTAATTGTATGCAATGATTAATTGGTGCAATGACTGATTGCTTATTAATGAAAGGCTGGGTTAATAATTTATATTGTTATACAGTATCACCGATTGGAATGACTGGTTATTTGATTAGATCCACCATACTATTGGAAGTGACCGAAAAGGCAGCGAGGTCACCAGCTTGGGTTTACACCCAAGCAAATTAATGTTAAGGTTATAAAAGACACCTTATGGGTTTTGTAGTTTATTATGAAAATAAAGCCGTTATTTATTCACTGTGATATAACAAAGAAGTGACAGTAATTAATTGGTAGTTTTACGTTATGCTTATGGCATAGGCTTAGCTAATAAGATGAAATGTTAATAGCTTAATTGACACGTAATACTAATACTCATCGATGGTATGTAAATGGCATGCAACATGTAACACTGAATGGGCCTAGTAAATGATATAAAGAATGCACGTGCGTTTGGTACATTGAATGGAAAACATGACACTTAATGATGAACCCAGGCTTCACGAAATTATTAAGGATTGTATGATTCACGGCCCATGTGGCAACTTAAATCCAAATGCTCCGTGTATGGAAAATAACAAATGTACTAAGGGTTTCCCTAAAGAATTCAAAGATAACACACAAGCAGATGTTGGTGGATATCCATTATATAGACGCCAGCCAAACACTACATTGTTTATAAGAAATAATACAATTGATAATAGATATGTTGTTCCTTATAATAAGTATCTTAGCTTGAAGTTCAACTGCCACATTAATGTCGAAGTATGTTCATCCGTGAAATCAGTGAAATATATATATAAATATATCTACAAAGGATATGATTGCGTGAATGCTCAAATGGAGATTAACAGTGTTCAAGGTATCATTCACGACGAGATATCAGAATATTTAAATGCCAGATATATCAGTGCCCCAGAAGCGATGTGGCGTCTGTTAGAATATGAAATGCACAAGAAATCACATGCCATTATACGTTTGCCAGTTCACTTGGAAAGAGAGCAGAATGTATATTTCACAGAAGGAGACGAAGACGTGCATTAGAAGCAGCAAGTCGTAAAAATACACGGCTTTCAGCTTGGTTTATTTTGAATCGGCAAGACCACCAGGCCCGAGAATTGCAATATACATCCATACCATATCATTATGTTTTTAATAACAATACTACTTTGTGGAAGCCTCGACAACGCGGTGCTGGAAAAATTATTTCACGCATGTATACTGTTAGTCCAAAGGACTCACAACGTTACCATCTCAGGATACTTCTGTTACATGTAAAAGGTGCTGTTAGTTTCACAAGTTTGCGCACAGTTAATGGGGTCGTTTATGCAACTTATAAAGAAGCTGCTAAGCAGAGAAATTTGATTAGCAATGATGATGAATGGATTAGATGTTTGACTGAGGCTTCAATGGACCAAACTCCTCATCGCATCAGACATTTGTTTGCTTTAATTTGCGCATTGAATAATCCTAATAACCCAGTTCAGCTCTATCAGCAATTTGAAGAAAAAATGCTAGAAGATTATGACAACCAAGAATATCCTATTGAAAGAGCAAGAATGGAGTGCCTAAAACATATTGAAAGTGTCTTGGTAATACATGGTTTAAAATGTGCGGCAATAGGAACCTGATCCCGGATTAGTATCTCATAATAATAATTTGACTCAGCAATATGATCTATTACCACATGATCAACTTGAAGCAAGAATCAGTAGCTTGAATATCAGGCAACAAGAAATATTTGAAAGGATCATCACTGCAGAAAATGATGAGACAGCTGCTCATAGATTCTTCTTCGTGGATGGACCAGCAGGATCTGGAAAGACATATCTATACAATACTTTGATGTGTTACTTGAGACGAAAAGGAAAAACGATTCTGTCATATGCAACCACAGGAATCGCTGCAGATCTGTTAGGTGGACGCACTGTACATAGTGGATTCAGATTACCTGTTCCAGTCATGGAAACATCAACTTCTTCAATGAGAATTCCTTCCAATGAGTCCAATAGTATACGCCTGGCTTCTGTGCTCATTATCGACGAAGTGTCTATGCTTTCCTTAAATGCTCTCAGAATTATTGATATGCTACTAAAGGAAATCATGAATAATAACAAACCTTTCGGAGGCAAACTTCTTCTCCTAGGCGGAGATTTTCGCCAAACAGCCAATGTTATCCCAAGAGGTTCAAACATTGATGTCATAGAGTCATGTATCAAGCATTCGCCACTTTGGAATTATGTTCAAACATTCACCCTTAGTGATAACATGAGAGCAGCAGGACAAAATGAATTTTCTACATGGCTTCTTAAAATTGGTGATGGAACTCTAATAAGTGATGTTAGCATGGGATCAAGTACTGTTGAAATTCCAAGAGATATTCTCATTAAAAATCATTTACCTGAAGTTATATATGGAGACTCGATTGAAGTTAGTAGTGCTGAAGCAATAGCTGAACTAGCTACCAAAATAATTCTTACATGTAAAAACAAAGATACAATGAGTCTTAACAACGAATTATTGGACCGTATAGTAGGTGATGTTGTAACATATAAAAGTGCAGACTCACATGTGGCTGATGATGATGAATCGGCATTAAACTTCCCTGTAGAGTTCCTAAATCAACAAATTGTATCAGGATTGCCTCCTCATGAGTTAAAGTTAAAGAAAGGTTCCATAATTATGCTATTGAGAAACCTTAATCCAAGGAATGGACTTTTAAATGGCACCCGTCTGGTTATACTGTCACTAAATGAACATTACATTCATGCTCGAATATTAACCGGGAGCCATGCTAACACTGAAGTGCTCATACCAAGACTAGATCTCATGCCAAGTGATACAACATTGCCTTTGTAATGAAACGGAGACAGTTTCCAGTTATACCTGCATTAGCAATGACAATAAATAAATCTCAGGGCCAATCATTCGATAAGGTTGGATTGATTTTCTACCCAGACCAGTATTTAGCCACGGGCAACTCTATGTGGCTCTTAGTAGAGCTCGGAACAGAAACAATCTTAAAGTTGAAATTACAGAAACTGAAGAACAAGGAGAACTTATTGCATCAAGGATTTTTACAAAGAATGTAGTTTTAAAAGATCTTTTGTAATAATAATAAATATATTTTATAATGATCCTATCCTTTTTTATACTAACAGTGTTCAAGGTATCATTCCTGACTTAATAAGCTTGCTCTTCTCCTACGTTGTCGTTCTCTTGCCAATCGTCTTTTTATTTCTGCAGCAGTCTCCATTTTCGTGGTTCATATATATTTTGCCGTCATTCTTGACGGCACGGGTACACTAGTATATATATATATATATATATATATATATATATATATATATATATATATATATTATATATATATATATATATATATATATATATATATATATGAAAAGTTTAAAAAATTTTCACAAAGAGCATCATTCCGCCTATACTCCTATTTTGGGGTACGAGCAGCTCGGAGCAGCATTGCCAAGCAAATAGGGACTCTACCGTATACTTATATACGGAGGGGGAATATTCTAGAATGATCGCGGAGTAAACACTAAGAATATTCGCGTGTCTCACCATCTAGAATGTTCCGGTAGTTTCCCATATGCACGCGTTATGGTTACGTTTCCTATTAATTGAGGGTATTCATTATCTCAAGAACTAGAGCCAAATCGGAAAAACTACTTTCATTTTGGAATTCAGCAACCCCAAAATACCCTAAATTCGTACGAATTTCCTTGGCAACGAAAGAAAAAATTTTTTTGTTGAGCTGTGTAATGGATGGGTGCACATTCGGCATAATCTTGGACTCAATTAGGTAATTATATAGAAACAGAAAGTTTTTCTACCCGTGTCTGTATAACAGTGAATTACAAAATAATGGTTATAGTTAGCAAAAATCCAACTTCACCACGAGATAGGACATGAAATTCTATAATGGACACATATATTGAATGTATAGGGTGGGGCACGGGAACCAAGTGTTTTTGGAATAATCAGGAAAATGATATTTATTTTTGTAAAGAAAATATATTGGTAGAACAACATTCGTAAGAACATAGCATTTCATGTCATAATAATCATGTACCGAAAATTATATCTGGCATATGATGTCCTTGGCCGTCGACGCATTGTTGAAGGCGTTTACGAAAATTGGCCTCCACTCTTCCCAGCAGGTCTCTGTTGATTTGGATGATTTGTTGACGGATCGCTTCCTTCAATGCATCTAATGTACGGGGCTTGTCCTCGTAGACACGTGACTTGAGGTACCCCCATAGAAAGAAGTCACATGTGGACAAGTCAGGGGACCGAGGGGGCCATGCAATGTCACCAAATCTCGAAATGAGATGGTTGGGAAACAGGGGGCGAAGAACAGCCATTGACGCTCTGGCGGTGTGTGGCGTGGCCCCATCTTGCTGAAACCACAAATGTCGACGAGCAATACGCCTTCTTCGTAACTCAGGGATGAAAAAGGTGTTCACCATCTCAATGTAACGCCCAGATGTTATGGTAACGGTAACCCCATTTTGTTCAAAGAAATAGGGACCGATGACGCCAAACTTTCCCACGCGCACCAAACTGTAACCTTAGGGCTATGCAACGGTTTTTCATGGAGTTGTCGCGGATTTTCAGCAGCCCAATACCGACAGTTTTGATTGTTGACGGCCCCATTAAGGTGGAAATGGGCTTCATCACTCATTACCACCATCATGTTTTCATTCTGCTCATAAAGTGCAAGCATTTCCTGTGCAAAATTCAGTCGTTGGGGGCAATCGTTTACATTCAATTCCTGCACCATCGCTAACTTGTATGGGTGAAAATGTAATTCTTCATGCAAAATCCGTCAAACAGTACGATTGCTGATTCCAAGTGCAGCTGAATGTCTCCGAGCAGAGCGGCCTGGGCTTTGCAACATCGCTTGTCTGACCCTTTCAACGTTCTCTGGAGTACGCACAGTGCGTTGCGGCCCCTTCGGTTTTGTTTTCATTATTGAGCCTCCTGTTCGAAGATTGTTAACCCAACGTAAGATTGTGTCACGAGCGGGAACAGAGTCATTTCGATGAATGTTGAATCTGCGGCGAAACGCACGCTGAACTGCTGTCACTGACTCGCCACTCCTAACAAAATGATCATACGCGAACATGCGGTGTTCTAACGTCCACTGCTCCATGATGGCACCTGAAAGATAAAGGTGAGTGTTAGTTAAAGTTAAATGCTATGAACCCAGGAATGGAATGCTACCTACCGCACGCCCCTCCCATTCCTAATGGCCGATTACTAGCTATTCAAAAAACACTTGATTCCCGTGCCCCAGCCTGTACAAATAACATTTGATAAAGGTAAAATTATATTGTTCAGAATCAGGGTAATAGTTTTTTTGGCCCACCCTGTGTGTATATATATACACACACAGTATATATATATATATATAATATATATATATATATATTATATATATATAATATATTATATATATACATTTGCGCGGAATGTTCTCCTATACAAGCGTCGTTCTTTACGATATATTATATATATATATCTTGGACTCAATTAGGTAATTATATAGAAACAGAAAGTTTTTCTACCCGTGTCTGTATAACAGTGAATTACAAAATAATGGTTATAGTTAGCAAAAATCCAACTTCACCACGAGATAGGACATGAAATTCTATAATGGACACATAAGCTTATTTGAATGTACAAATAACATTTGATAAAGGTAAAATTATATTGTTCAGAATCAGGGTAATAGTTTTTTTGGCCCACCCTGTGTATATATATATACACACAGTGTGTGTGTGTATATATATATATACACAGTATATATATAGATATATATTATATATATATATATATAAATATATATATATATATATATATATATATATATATATATATATATATACATACACATTTGCGCGGAATGTTCTCCTATACAAGCGTCGTTCTTTACGATATATATATATATATAGATATATATATATATAATTATATATATATATAATATATATATTATATATATATATATATGAAAAGTTTAAAAAATTTTCACAAAGACCATCATTCCGCCTATACTCCTATTTTGGGGTACGAGCAGCTCGGAGCAGCATTGCCAAGCAAATAGGGACTCTACCGTATGTACTGACGAGGCGTCCGTACGTAGTTCATCACCACTAAAAGCAACACTGGTCCGTGCTAACCCAGTTCGAAGAACATCCATATCCGTATTCATTTTCGCGCAATTTTCGTTAGTTTGTGTTGCAGACGCCTCCAGTTATTACCACTCCAGATGCATGATTCTTCCCCAGAGCAGCGCAATTCAATCACACTCGTACTACCTCAGGCTTGAATGCGTAAATTTTTTTTGGAGTAGAAAGAAAAGGTTTCGGATAAGCGGTGATCTTATTAATTAAGCTCTTTCCCCCTCGAATTGTCCTTCCAAATTGAATGTCTTTCGGCATAATGATAACTTTCGGCGTGGAATGCGCACAAGTTTGTATCTTCAAAGAGACCAAAGAGGTAAGACTGTGAGGCTTCCTGAAGGGTCATCACAGCGGATGACTTAAATTGGAAGTAAGTCTTGAAATCTTAGTCAATTTCCCGGACAAGACGTTGGAAAAGCAGTTTCCTGAACAGGAGTTCAGTACTCATTTGGTAGCGTCTGATCTCACTAAGGGCTACATTGCCGGGACGGTACCTGTGAGCAGTGGCGGTCCTAGCTTACATGACGCCCTGGGCGAACCTCACCTTCAGCGCCCCCCCCCCTGTTCGCCAACACACACACATTCGAATCCCCCCAAAATAAAGGACAGACATAACTCTTTCACAAAATAACTTTTTATTGGACTAATTGTTGGAACTTCAGAACCAAAACAAAGACTCAAATTTCTGAATTTTACAAATCCTTCATCACGTAAATAGAATAACTCACTTAAGAGAGTAATTATGATACTATGAACAGGAAAAATACAAATTAAATTGCACAACTGCCATAAATAAACTAGAGAATCAAATTTCTAAATTGTACAAATGCTCTATCACATAAATAGAATAAGACACTTAAGAGAGGGTAATTATTATGCTACACTTTGAACAAGAAACAAAATAAATTGCACCACAGCACACTGCCATAAATAAACTAGAGAATCAAATTTCTAAATTGTACAAATGCTCTATCACATAAATAGAATAAGACACTTAAGAGAGGGTAATTATTATGCTACACTTTGAACAAGAAACAAAATAAATTGCACCACAGCACAACTGCCATCTAAAGCCTGACTCTTCTTACCTTCCTTGATGCAAAGTCATTGATCTTTTATTATTTATTTTTTTTATTTTTTTATTTTATTTATTTCTTTATTTATTTATTCTTATTTTTATTTTTATTTTTTTTGCAGGCGCTCATGCCGCCCCTCCACAAATGCCGCCCTGTGCGGCTGCCCATATTGCCCATATGAGGAACCGCCACTGCCTGTGAGGTTCCTTAACTCTACCAGTAGCGGGAACAGACGTGCGAACCGCTTTAGTGCCAACTTATTTACGAGGGGCCTTTCCTCCGGTAGATTTACGTACAGTTTGCTTTAACAAGTAAACAGGGGATCAGTGCACTGACGAAGCTTCCGTACGTAGTTCATCTCCACAGAAAGAAACCATACCACTCTGTTATCGTAGTTCAAAGAATATTCAAATCTACAGTATATTCAATGTTTATTCCATTTTCGTCAGTTTGTATTGTAGACACTCCCAGTTATTGCTAGTCCCGGTGGATGATTCTTCAGTTGCAGGACGTCCTAACAGCTCGTGTTTCCTCTCCAAGGCAACATAAATACAGTACATCCGTTTTTTAATCACAGGTATATTTATATTACCTCAGGCTTGCTAACTCTTCTCTCAGACTTTTGCCTCCGGCTCAACCCTGGAAGATTCCGGTGCTGTTCCTCCATCTCCTCCTCCCTCTGACTCAGTTATGTCTGATATTAGAATTTCTTACAAAGATGTTTTTTCTACCCTATCTGGGCTCGTGTCCCTCCTTTTGTTCTCAAGGATTGTGCTTTTGCGCTAACACTCTGCCTAGGTAAATTCTTTCGTCTTTGCTTGTCATCTGGTACTTTAAGGAGAGCACGCAGTACCAGATTTGCGACACAATCTCATTTCTTTTGTGTCCACCTCTCTAATGCAAGGGCTCAGGCCCGGATCTAGAAGAATGGGGGCCCGTGGCTAATTTTTTTTTGGGCCCCCCTTGGCTACAATTTTTATTATATAAGGATTATAAGCTTTGTTTACGAGGAAAATTAAAGGTTTTCAGAACAAACATATTACTTTACTTTATTTATTTAGTTTTCAGAACAAACATATTACTTTACAAATATTTTACTTTATTTTACATATTATGTATATTTTCCTGAATTAATAATTTTATACACACCTACCTACTGATTATGAGCTGGCAACCGATTGAACCGACGAAACTTTTTTTGTGCAAATTCATTAATAATATTTCGAAAATCGACTTCTTTGGCCAGAGCATGTTCAACATAGAGAATTGCCAGTGACTGTAATAATAAATGTAAAAACCTAAAATTAAAATAAATAATGTAGAAAATTTTGGGGCCCCCCTCAAATGTGGGGCCCGTGGCTGCAGCCCACATAGCCCATCCTTAGATCCGGGTCTGCAAGGGCTAATCGGTATCTTCAATCTTTCATGTACTTAACCAGTCAACTCTGGAACGATCTTCCTCAGTCCATCTTCCCCCCTGTCTATGACTTCCAATCTTTCAAACGCAGAGTGCCGAGACATCTCGAAAAACTTGGACCTTGATTTTGGCTTTCTTCATCTTCTATGCGGGGAAGGGCGATTTTTCGGGGGTTCGTTTGGCCCTTCCTTCCTGCATTAAAACAGTGTAGCTAGAGTGTGTGTGTATGTATATATATATATATATATATATATATATATATATATATATATATATATACTATTAAGGTTTTGCGCGAATTGCGAACTCTTATATAAATATTTTCTTAACAAACTTTTCCTTCTATTTTAAGAAATCTTACAAAAAAAAAAAAAGACACCTTTATTACAACATACATTTGACTTCCATATTTCGTATAAAAAAACGATAGCGTTTCTTTCATAAAAATTAAATAGATTTTTGCTCTCTCTCTCTCTCTCTCTCTCTCTCTCTAAATTATATATATATATATATAGATATATAGTTATTTCAGCTTTCAGCATTACGCAAACTTGTACTAGAAATTCTAATTTTATTCAAAAAATAAAAAAATAAAAATAAAATTTTTTAAAAAAAATAAAAAAAATAATAAAAATGAGATATAATAACAGATAGTGAAGAGATAAGTAAAATTTTAAAATCTACAAAATGAATCTCAGATATTAATGCAAGAAGTGGTTCCAAAGATATAATAAATATGCAAATTAGTTAAGAGAGAGAGAGAGAGAGAGAGAGAGAGAGAGAGAGAGAGAGAGAGAGGCTACGAATAGTATATAACAAATGAGAAGCAAAAGATAAAAATACTGGAATATATATACGAGTGTATATATATATATATATTATATATATATATATATATATATATATATTAGTAATTACAAGGGGAAAGAAAAGACGGCTGGAAGAGGGGAAACGGGACAAATGATGTATTCAGAGGGTAAACTTTCTATTTATTCGACTTTACGAGTATACCGTGTAAATTTATTCATGTACAAATTACTTGCAATGATTCTGATCTTCCTTGCAACGTACTTAGAATACAGTATTCGCTTCAGCATATATATATATATATATATATATATATATATATATTGTAGAACAAAACCCAAACTGCCGGGGAGGACACTGGAAGGGGCGGGTATGTTACTAAAACCTTGCCTCATGTGTATATTAAATTTGGTGTAGATTACTGTATGCTGTTTAGGCATGTGCAAATGAACGTAGAACGACAGACAGACAGACGTCATCCCCTACACACACACAACACACACACCACACACACACACACAATATTAAATCGCACATTTAAATCTTACTGCTTTATTATGTGATAAACAAATGAAATCCGCCTTTATTTTCGTATTCTACCATACAATCACTTATATTAGAACAGGTTAGGTAATCTTACTGCGAATAAGAGAGAGAGAGAGAGAGTTGACCCAACGAAAATACTGAATATTCGAAAAGAATGTGCCAGCGTTTCTATCATAATATTACACACCATCCGCAGTAGCTTATATAAGATAACTGGCAGATATGAACATTGAACGGCTTCACAGCCTGCAGTTTGAACATTTATTGAATTAATAACTATTTCACATGGAGCCATAATTTTGGTTCACTCTGTATATATATATATATATATAATATATATATAATATATATATATATATATATATATATATATATACGTTCTGCCTTTCCTATTTTCCACTGTTGTTTTGTTGTTCTGATGGTTAAGAGCAGCTGAAATGAAGAGCCAGTTTTTCGCTACTTCCCAAGTATGATGCGTGTGTTTCTCTCTCTCTTCTTTACAACGAGTACAGATTTAATTTACGAAGCGTTTCTCAGTAGTTTAATGCTCTGAATTCACTGAATTTGGCTGTGAAGTTTCTCTAAATTCAGTTCATTAACTAGTTTTTTTTTTTTGTATCGGTACCTAAGCCCTGTTATAGTCTCTCTTTGTAAATTCATATACTTACCAAAAGAATTTCTGTCGCATATTATTTTATCTTGGGGATACTGAAAGCAGATTCATAGTGAACTCTTAATATTTTAGATTTTTCATGTAACCCTTTAACGCCGACCGTTTCCTTATGACAACATGAGCTTCACAATCGATTAAATCACCAGTGAGTAGATTGCTTTCTTTTTTTAAAGATTTGATAGTCCTTTTTGTTTTCGCAAAATTCTAAAAGTATTTTGGATTTTTCTTGATCGTTTCTACAGCACTTTTGTCTTGTCTCTCTATGTTTCTCAATTAGATCTTGTATGTTAACCTCCAGTTTTTCATTAATCATTTTTCTGGTACTATTGGCTTTGTAATTAATTTTACGGCCACACTCCTTCTCCTGCGGGACACTGTTCATGTTTTCCCCCGAAACATTTTTACAAAATTTCTAGCGTCTTGTCTTCTGTTGTTTTTATCTTTAAAGTTGTTTTCTTCTCATTCTTTTGCTACCATGATTAATTTTATACCTTTCCAATTTATAGCCTTGGAATTTACGTTAAAATGTTCAGATTTACTTCTTGCTGTAATATATGGTTTTACTCTCTATGTTGTCATCACATTAGTTGTTATTTCAGTATGTTGTGGTATGATATTATTGTGAGAGTTACTTTATGTTATCAATTAAGTTGTAGTTATTTGTAAACACTAGACACAGACAAATTTTTCAGGTATTATCTGTTATTTCTGGCTGTAGGAAATTCAGCTGTCGGAGGCAGAAACATTCTTGCTTGTTCGTGGTCTTCCCTCGTGCCTCCCTTAGTCCCTTAATTGCCTTGATTAATAAATACATTTTTCCCTATCTTTTTATATTTTATAAATGGGAATTCAAAATTTTTGCAAAGTACTATTTTGGGGATTAGAAATTTTTAAAGGTTTTATTAAATTTTTAATCTCATTTAGGCAATTGTTGACTTTTTTCAGGTGGAATACTTGGAGGGTTATATACAATTATTACAGCTTCACGTTTAATTGTTTTAATTTTTGCTGCCAAAGTCCTACGCAAATGCCTCATCTGCTTAGCATCATTTCTGTAACACAGGGTGATCCAAAAAAGGTGTTCCGATAAATAACTTATTACTAGATATCTTTGGGAATAGTTTCTTTGGATAACCCCGCATGTTTTCCCCGTATGTATGTATGTATCACAATCTTCTTTTCGTATTCCTGTTCTGATAGTTCATAATACATTATAGGAGTGGTTCCTAACCTTTCCTGGCTCAAGGCACCCCAATACCATCTACTCTTCTTTCGCGACACTCGGAGGATTTTCGCTTCCTACTGTTCAGCATCCATTACACTCCCCACCCGCTACCCCCGAACACCACGTAACTTTCAAACTAAGCTTAACCATTTTCCGTATGGACGTATAATAAATCACGACTATTTGGTTCCATTTAAAAATTACCATATCTGAACTTTTTAATTTCAATTAATTATTTGTCATTTTCACGAAATTTCGTGGCACTCCTACGAGGCACTTGCCTGGCACCCTGGTCGGAAAACACCACATTATACTTATCGAGTAGCGTGTCTTTTTTATCATTAAAGCATTCACAGTTTTCACAGTTTACTTGGCAATCTTTATAAGATTTATTTAGGTGAGGCAGGAGAAGCCGGCTCTTATTTCTTCAGTGATTCTCTTCAGGCATAAAACTTTATTTAGAAGGATGGTTTGGCTTTAAATCTTCTGCATTTGCTACGATCATGTATTTATCTCTTCTTCTGCATTTTGCTTTTACTGAATTCCAGAATCATTATATATATATATATATATACACACAAAGGAATACAAAGGACACCAAACAGCAACAGACCGGCTGGTCCCGACGAGGTTGTCTGTTTAAGAAGAAGGGTTGAAAGATATAAGAAAATTTGAAGATGAGTCAGTTTCAAAGCAAAGCAGAGAAAAGAGGTTGAAATGAAGAAAAGCATTTAAAGATGAGTGAAAATTTTAAAGTACTTAACACACACACATATATATATATATATATATATATATATATATATATATATATATATGTGTGTGTGTGTATGTGTGTGTGTATGTGTGTGTGTGTGTGTGTGTGTGTGTGTTAAGTGCAGGAATGACTCCTTTGAAGTGGAACGAGAGCAAGAGAGAAATTCACCAAGAAATGGAGTGGAGTTAATGGGTTTCGAACCTGCGCCAACGGGGTATCAGAGTGCAGGACCACCACCGCCGTCTTAAATCACTGAGCCACCCAGGATCCCCTAAAAAAAGTTTTCCTTCTTAACAATGTTGACCATACACTCGTTTCATTCTTTTTCCTTTTATGAAACACATAAAGTTTTAAGTGAAATAATCGCCCCTTTTTGTATGTTCATAAAAGGAGGAAGAAAAAATAAAACATAGTGTGTGTGTGTGTGTGTGTCTGTGTATATACACACACACACACACACACACACAGAGGATTGACAAAAGAAAATAGACACCACGATGAGTACTTGTGTCAGATTTACATGATGGAAAGGGGAGAGCAACGCGATTCTAAATATATTGATTCAATAGATCTGTATTTATTTATTCCTTTTATTATCAAATCAAAAACATGGAAAACCCGAAGGTGTCTATTTACTTTTGTCAACTCTCCGTATAGTTAATAACGTAAGAAAGAAGTCGTTTTTATGGAGGGGGGGGAGGGGCTTGGATAGCTCAGTGACTGAGGCGGTGACTTTGCACTCTGATATCACGTGAAGTTAATTTGTGGCTGCCATTTCTGAGGCTTCTGCCATATATACACTCTACATACATACAAATACTATATATATATAATATATATATATATATATATACTGAGGGAATTTCGCATATCTAATTCGCTCTCATTAGAAATCAGTTCTAAGCATAAGTGAGGCATTAATTAAATTTATATGCATTTATATATAATTGCCAACCCTTCCTTTCCCTCTTGGGTAGAAAGTAAAAAAGAGAGAGAGCGAGAGAGAGAGAGAGAGAGAGAGAGAGAGAGAGAGAGAGAGAGAGAGAGAGAGTTAAAATTTAGACGAAACTCGGAACTCGAAATATCGTATTACCTCCATTTGGTAGAAAGAGGCAAAAAAAAGGGAATTATTATTTTCCATTGTAAAAAAATGAAGATTATAGAGCAGTCATGTTTTTAATTATCCTTTATGCGATGACAGGAGTTTTGGCTTTCCTGAAATTATAATCATGAGATGGAATTTTTAATTTGATGGAAATGCACGTTTGTAATACGAGGGAATTGCTTTTTAGGCTACTTTTTCATTATTAATTTTTATTTTTGAATTCTTTCCGAAATGTAATTTAATTAAAGTGCATTCTATTGCAAGTACTCGTGTATAATATATATATATATATATATATATATATATATATATATGGGATGAATTTCACAATTAAACAACACAATTTAACGTCATTCCCTGACGAGGTGTATTTCTGAATACAAGAAAGGTCTTGGAATCATTTTTATTTTTCCTTGTGGATTTGCATCATATATATATATATATATATATATACTGGGGAACAGTAACATATATACAGTGGCACTCATAAATATTCGTACAGAGAAATATTTCAGTTATATTCGACCTTATCTTTTGTACTATGCATAGGTTAGGAGAGGTTTGTACTACTGTACTATGCATAGTTATGACAAGTTTACTGACTGCTCGTTTGGAAAAATTTAACATAAAAAAACAGTTTAACTCCAACACTTTATGTAAAAAAAACTTTTGCATTTTAACTTCTTTTTTTTTTCCTCAAATTCTTTGATGTTTTACATTATATGTTGGAGTTAAACTAATTCTTTTTTATTTGTTAAATTGTTCCCAAACGAACGTTAAACTTTTCCTACTATCCTATGCATGGTACAAATGATAACGACGAATATGACTGAAATATGTCTGAACGAATATTTATGAGCGCCACTATATATAATGTATATGGGTGTTTACATAGTGGCATTCGGAAGTTCTTTTCCTTGCTGGCGACAAAAAAAAATGCAGAACAAAACAAATAAACAAATAAAAATGGAAAGAAGAAAATTATAGAATGGACAACAATTTTTTTTTAAAGATTCTGTGTCTGAAAGAAGAATAGGCGATTTAGGTTAATTTCTATCAAGTGATTTAGGAAAAATTAGTGAAAAAATTCCATCACGTCATATTTCTTATTTATGACGTCATCATTCATAGACGTATTATAGTGTATTATGTATGTACGTTTTTACTAAGTATGTAAGTTTTCATGTATATCTCTGATATAACAAATTAGTCCATATCTTCGTAGAGTAATTCCAAAAGATGAGTATAAATATTCCTCACTATTAAATTCATATTGAGCGACAAAATTTTGTACTTGACCTGTAGGTATTATGAGCCTCGTAACCCTTTTCCATAAGCATTATACAATATACACATACAACACACTAACGTTTCTTTGCAAAAACTGGCGTACTGCTTGATTTTCTCTTGTATGCTGAGTCACTCTCTCTGTAGGAACCAGCAGTAGTCGCCCATCATTCCTGGATATCATCACCTTGGTAAGGCTGCTCCATCGTAGAGATGTCCTGATGTCGCCATGTTCATCACTGATAGCACCCAACTTTCCAGGGAAGAAATGTAAATGAAAATGCAGAAAATAAACCTTGGGAGACATTCTGCAGCCCCGCACGTTTGTAGTCATTCAGTAGGTTTGATACTGTTTTCTCGTACGTATCTTGTGGTGTAACTCTTTTTTCGGTTGCACTTATTCCGCGCGCGCGTTCGTTTGTTTCAGGATGACTCTGCCTAGCCACTCGGATGGCCTTTTAATTTTATACACACTTTTCTCGCTTACTAGAAGCCCACTTTGAATTTCGAATTTTAATGTTAATTTACCCTCAGCTTAAAAGAGAGGCCTATTGCAAGGTAGTATAAAACAACACCCTCCCTCGTATAAAGTTTATTTTGTTTCACTCCAAATAGGACATAAATTGAAAAGAAATATACAGATGTACGATTACAAATTTCGTTCCAAAAAACCAAATTTTCCATTTCAAGAAAATGTTTGCAATTATTCAAGTCTCAAAAAGCATTTATACAGAGGTTTTTTTTATTTGTGTGTAACTCTAGAAATAGCACTAAATTCAAAATCCGAAATCTAAGAATAAGTGTACAAAAGTCGTTTACTTACAAAAATTTGGGGGAAATTTACTCTCAAAAGTTCTGCGCGAATTCCGCAGATTTTCCAGGAAAAAATCTGTCAATTAATTAAAGTAAATTTTTCTAAGGCTTCACCGGTTTCCTCGGGAAACAAGATCACCACAAGATATTTACTCTTCCCTGAGGAAACATAATATTCCGCAAACTTACAAATTTAAAATTTAATGTGAACAATAATTACATTCAAAGAAATTTCTTTTTCTGTCGACTAACATTAAAGCTCTTACAACAAAGTTCGCGTAAAACAAAGGAAATTCAGATTTTCGTACAACATGAAACAGTTTTAACTCAACTTAGAAATTTTCAATCATGCCACGGAGTTTAAAGATTTCGTTTTAAAAGCCACTTTAACTTTTGAGGACGGAACTACAACTAACTTAGAAATCTAAGTTACACCTTAAAATTACAAGGACTCGGCCTTACAGTACTCTGAATGACCTATCAAAAACATTTTCATTACATGAGGTCATTCCTACGAGAGCTTTCAACCATACATAAGGGAAGAAGGAGTTTCCCTTTTTCCTCATTGGGTGTTACAAGAATCATTGTCCTTTGATTGGACCTTGACATTCCCTTCAAAGGAAAGCTCCTCCTTTTCCTTAAAAAAGCAACTTAAAATAAAGTCCTTTCTTCGAAGCCACTTGTTTCCTCAAATTTGGACCAACCTTATGGTCCATTTTAACAAGTGGGTTCGAAGTCAGTTTCCAAAAGTTTAACCACGAAACAAACCATCTTACATTTGAGCCTGGTCAGTTTGTTTCCCTTCCCTTCGAACCGAGAGACGATTCTTAAGAACCTGCCATAAATCTCTACCCCAAGGCTGACCCAGATGATACAAATACCGTGAGAAGACAAAATTAAAATCGAACGAATTTTAAACAATTTGAGACATTTTTCTTTTCTTAACACTGTAGCAAGAAACCTGTTGATATTCGTCAATAACAATAATCTAAACTACTTTGTTTAGAGATTTAAACAACAAAAATCTTAAAACTAAAATTTGTGTTCCTATTTTAGTAAGAGATTTAGGCACACGAATTTGCCGTCACAACAATTTTCTTTCCTGTTTTCTAAGAATCCCTTGAAGGTTGAAGGAATGCCCTTGAAGGAATGCCAAGCAGTCGAATCACTGATTTTTGGAAATTTCCCCTTCAAGTAGCTAAAACTGGTTCCTTCTCTGAACAAAACTTTGACGAAATTCTTTATTAGACCAAGTTTGATGTGTAACGATCAGAGGAAAACCTTTCTGGAATCCACTGATGGAGGCTGCTTCATATTTTTCTCTCCAGGAACAAATTCTTCTTTTGCAGGCCATTGTTTCACTAAGTAGTGAGTAGCTGTTTTAGTCAGGTAGAATCAGTTGTGTGGTTTTTTTGTGGTCTTTGTGGTCTCTTCCCACACCAAGGGAACCTCAAAGGGCATGGAACGTCGGTTACCGTTTAGCCATTAGCGTAGGTTTGTCGCACATGGCACACAACATATATACGGGGCCCAACTTTTATCCTGATCTCCAGGTTTACATCCAAAATAAAAATAGTAAGCAGTTTATACTTTAGCAAAAATAGTCTTCTGTTGTGCTTTTGTGGTGAATTTTCCGCACATATAACAAAAACTGTTCACATCACACAGCCACGGATCCTGTTCCCATCTATATCAAACGTAAAAAGAAAATAAATCTGAAAGAGTGACCACTGGACACCACAATTACGTTTGGACATAGGAATAGACACGCACTATTACACTATGTGTACATATGTTGCTATGCAGGATATTACAAATATATTTAATCCCCTGAAAATTATTCCCTAAAAATCTATAACACCGCTTAAAAAACTGTTTTATCCATTAAATAATTTATTTTGATAGAAATACGTACCTACATATAAGGTGTTCTATGTAGTTCTCAACCGTAACAATGCTATGGGATATAATACATATGATATCGCCATAACTAAAAATCTAGACCTGCTAAAATATTTTTAGTGGTATTTTTGAAATCAGCTTATTCGAATGAGTTAAAATCGCCTATTTTAATATCAGTTACAAAATCTTTGTTGACCATTGAAAATGATGATTGGATTATTAGAGGATTAAAAGGTAGGGTAAATACTGGAAATACTGGAAATGCTGGAAATATTTTTGGAGGGGGAAGAGAAAGCGGGGTGGACTGTACGAGTGTACATCCACTACTATATTTCATTATGAGATACTAGCTGAGGGTCTAGCCAAAGTTTTAATCATGAAGTGGAATTAAAGGGGCAGGGGTGGAATACGTAGCCAGTAGCCGAGAAGAAAAGGTAAGACTAAGATAGTCGAGATGGAGAGTAAACTTGTCTACTGAAACCGTCGTTATACGAACATTCCGCGTCTCTACTCATCACTTCGACGCCTTGATGCCCGCGTCTCTACTCATCGTTTCGACGCATCAACCTTCATCGTCTCGCTTCTCATCGAACGTGGATTTTAATGGCTATTCAATGTCCTTGAATAACCTTTGTATTGTTGTACTTAATTTGTCTGTGTCTTTTGACTGTTAGTAGGAGAGTTAACTCACATCATAGTTTGTTTGTTCTTGTACCTCGTAATATACTGTATAGGTACAGAGGATTGACAAAAGTAAGTAGACATCTTCGATTTTTCCTTAGTTTTTGATCTGATAATAAAAGTTAATAAATAATTACCGATTTAGTGAATCAATATATCTAGAATCGTGTTGGTTTTCCTTTTGCATTATGTAAAACTGACGCACGTTCTGGCATTCCATTGATGAGCTTTACCATTTGTTCTTGTGGACAATCATCACGGTGTCTATTTATTTTCCTCAACCCTCTGTGTGTGTGTGTGTGTGTGTATATATATATATATATATACAGATGGAATGAAAAAATTTATTGGCAGAACAGTAGTCATTAGTCCATAATACAAATCGTAATAAAAAAATAAATAAAGACAAAAATATGTAGACTAAAAATAGAAAATAATGATATCGATATTAAGTGGAGTTACATACAAACATTTTCAGACCATGAAGCCAATAGTTTTGATGACATGTGGCAAGACTGATGAATAGCTTGGATAAATGAACCTGCAGAGTTCTGAATTCTTCGCATCAGACTGCTGAGAACGTTTTGTTATCTCCAGGAAGCTCGAGACATCGTGGTTAGCAAACATTTACGAAGCTGACATTTTGGAGGTAATTTATGTAGCAATCTAAAATATCTGTTATAAAACAAATTTACGATTCTGCCAGAACCTTTTTTTTTTATAATTAACCCGAAGTTGCTACACATAAATGCAGGAAGTACGAAAATTTGTGTTTATCTTCGTTGTACAGACTCTGAAGTTCCTTATAATCATGTTTGTTTTAGCACAGAAACTTCGATATTGTTTCCTAATGCCTGAGACATCACTCAAGGAGCTGGTGATAATTTGATCCAGATATTTAAATTCTTGTACTTCCACTATTGGTTCGTCCCTCATTTTGAAAGTAATATTAGGCTGACTCTAAACAGACATGTCAACTCTCACGGATTTTAAGTCTATCTCAGTGAGTCGGGCCCCAGAGCTGGGCACTTGCGTTTTTTTGCCCGTTTTTTTGCGGTACTGCGGTACTGCGGTACTACTACCGCACTACCAAACCGGTACCGCATAACGCAGTACCGCAAAGGATCGCTGAAAGTACAGCAGTACCGCTACCGCATTCAAATTTCCCGCGGTACTTTCCGCGGTACCGACCAACACGGTAGTACCGCAGTACCGCAAAAAAAACCGCAAGTGCCCAGCTCTGTATAATAATCTCACAGTCTGACGGTCTCATTATTATTATTATTATTATTATTATTATTATTGATGATACTAATAATAATAATAATAATAATAAAATCCCTTATGTGGGATATGTTTCCATTTATCAAAATCAGGGACAGTGAGAAATTTCATGGATTTTCATACTTCAAGGTTGACGTCTCTGGATTAGAGAGTTTGTGATGGAAAAGTATAACCTTAACTTTAGTAACGTTAAGATTAATATCATGGTTCTGTCCAGAGCTGGGCATTTGCGGCATATTTTGCGGTACTGCGGTACTGCGGTACTACCGCAAACCGGAACCGCATAACGCAGTACCGCAAAGGATCGCTGAAAGTACCGCAGTACCGCTACCGCATTCAAATTTCCGCGTACCGGTTTGGTGCCGGTTTGGTAGTTTGGTAGTACCGCAGTACCGCAGTACCGCAAAATATGCCGCAAATGCCCAGCTCTGGACTTCTGTCAATATAAATACAAAATTTTTAGAAGGCAATCCAAACCTTCACCCGAAGGGTATAGTAATATCATATCATCGCCATAGACTCAGTTATTAATCGTCAAGTTATCTATACAACATCCAACCTTTGTTTCATTAAGTGAAGTAGTTAAGTCGTCAATATACACATTAAACTGCAGAGGAGAGAACAAGTCTAATTCCGCAAGAGGAACCTAAGCACTCGGAAAATACATTACCCATTTAACTATAGAAGTTTGGTGAGTGTACCAACATTTCAATATATTTAGAACGTACAGTGGAACATTCCGGTTTCCTAATTTCTAAAATAGAATATTATGATTCACTCAATCATATGCTTTGTTTATATTCAAGAAATAACTATAAATAGTTGAATTACTGAGAGTATATCTAAATACAATCTCCTTCAAAGCATAAATACACAGATCAATTGAATATGATCTTTCAAAACCAAACTGATTAGGAGATACCCATAAATAGTCTTTCAATTAGCGTAGCAAATTTTCTCAAGTAGTTCTGAGAAACAGGCTGGCAATTATTGCTGGATAGAATGTTCCCGTGTATATTTTTAACAAAAGTCAAGATATGTATCCTCAGAAACGCTGCAGGAATATAAGTATGAGCAAACCCTCATTAACGTACTTTAAATGCTCATTCGATAGGTCTCCTAAAACGGGAGATTCTTAAGTTCAGGAATATAAATATACTTATAACTATGAACAACCCCTCATTAGCATAATTTAAATGTTGATTTAATAGATCGTCTAAACCCGGAGACACTTAAGTTCAGGAACTGAGGTCCCCATATTTTTACTGGATCCTCCCAAAGACGTTTCACTGCAGACTGCATTAAGATTAACCCTCCCCAAGCTATTAATTAAGAATTTTTAAAGTACTGTGTTCCCCATAACCTTGCAATTTCTCTCCCCCTCCCCCCGGCCTGTTGATGGGAGGGCACATTTTTTGGCACGCATTTCTTTCTTAAACAATTTCCATAAAAATTTTACTATCATTATTCAAATTAGACTCATAGGCTTTATAGGCTCGAAAATGTTCTTCCTGTTTACGCTCTCTTATGGCTGCTTTATATTTAGCCCAACTTCTACTCCTATTCAAGTAAACTGATCCTATTCTCGCTCTACCAAGACGGTATCATAAATCGTAAGCGTCATTTTATTAACATTATATCAGTCGACTTATTCTTATACCAGTCGCTTATTCTTACAAATTATTAATATATCGTTTATCACATATGTTGCTAAAATTAATTATGAATCCTAACAGTATATAATCAGAGAAGGAAAATATGCAGAGTATGAACAGGGAAAATTTGATTCCTTAAATTATCATTAGTGATACACTGATCAGCCATTAATATCACCAAAGTACTTCGAATCACAGTATTGTTCATTATACCATATATATATATATATATACACACACACACACACACACAGAGGGTTCACATAGTTAAGTAGACATTCGGATTTTCCATAGTTTTAATCTGATAATAAAAGTCAATAAATAATAACAGATTTATTGAATCAATATATTTAGAATCGTGTTGCTTTCCCCTTTGCAATATGTAAAGCTGACACGTTCTGGTATGCCATTGATATATATATATATATATATATATATATATATATATTATATATATATATATGCACTAAAATCACAGAATAACACGTGATCTTATTAATAAGCAAACAACCATGTGTGTGTATATATATATATACAGGGCGTCCCAAAAAATGTATACACACTTTAACAGCTGATAGCTCAATTGATGTTTCTTTCTTTCCAAGTTAAACCCATTAGAATTAATAAAGGCAGTCAGACTAAGCTTTGAACAAAGGAAATTCATTCTAAAATGCTACTGGAAGTGTGAAAACGCAGTTGAAGTGCAAAGACAGTTTAGGAGGGAGTTTCAAACAGATCCACCAACGCGACTTACCATCACTCGAATTAGAGATAAGTTTGAAGCCGATGGAACTGTTCAGAATGTCCACAAGAAGCGTTCCGGAAGACCACGGACATCGACAAGCCCCACAAAGCAAGAAAGAGTACTGGAAACGTATCACCAAAGTCCAAGAAAATCTGTGCGGCAAGCGAGTCGTGAGGTAGGAATTTCAGAATCGTCTGTCCAACGCATTTTGAAGCGCTGTCAATGGAAAAGTTACATTCCAAGATTAGTCCATGCTATTAATGAAGATGATCCGGACCGAAGAGTGGAGTATTGCGAGTGGTACTTGGCACGATGTGGATGTGGATTGGACGAAGGGGTTTCGTAGAATACCCTCCGCGTTCACCAGACCTCACACCACTAGACTTTTTTTTATGGGGATACTTAAAAGACAAAGTCTACGCTATAAAACCTGCAACAGTCGCTGAATTGAGAGCAGCCATTGAACGAGAATGCACACAAATACCAAACGAAATGTTTCGTGATGTTTGCGATTCCATTGCTTCGCGTTATCAGCAGTGCCTGGACCAGAACGGACGTCAGTTGGAAAAGGCGTTGACAAAACAATTAAATAATGTCTGTAGATTCTATTACATTTTGAAAATGAAATGTATTTTAATAAACACTGCCTTTATAATTATTTAAAGTGTGTATACTTTTTTTGGTTTGGGACGCCCTATATATATATATATATATATATATATATAATAATAATAACTATTGAAAAAATTACCTCCATACTTTGATAATACGCTATGGATTTTTAAAGCTTGCTTTTAATTAAGACGCTTTTATCAGATTACAGTGAAATTATATAATTTCTTTTTATTCGGGAAATTGCTTTTAAATAAATATGAATGAACAATAAACACATTTTTTAAATGTATCATTATTAATTCCATTATAAGAGAATCTACTGAAAAAAAAAAATATATATATATATTATATATATATATATACACACACACACACATATATATACAGGGTGTCCCGTAAGTCTGGACCCATAGGGAAAAATAATAAAATTACAAAATAGTCCAAAAATTTATTTATAATATATTTTTTTATTATTTTATTATTATTTTTATTATTTTTTTATTATGATTACTCCGCTGGAGTTTTATTTGTGGGGCCACTTGAAAGCCAAAGTGTACGAGGTCAAACTTCAGAACATTTTCCACCTTAAAGCACGCATTGTGGAGGCGTGTCAAGAAATTTCTGCGACTGTGATTCAGAAAGTGCTGTCGCAGTGGAGATTACGTCTTCAACTATGTGTGCGACACAACGGCAGACACTTTGAACAGATTATGTAATAAATTTTTGGACTATTTTGTAATTTTATTATTTTTCCCTATGGGTCCAGACTTACGGGACACCCTGTATATATATCGGGTGGTCCGAAAAAAATGACGCATTTTTAAAAATTAATATCTCAGTAACCCCCTTCCTTATCATGACAATTTTTATATGCAAGATACTTTCAAACTTCTTTTTTTTGAATGCAAGAAACGGAACTCTGATATCTTTTATAGTTTTCTCGCAATTAACAAAAGTAACAACATGGGTCAAAAAAAACGAATATCATGAGAAAGGAAAAATTTAATCAGAAATTTAACTAATTAATTTACAGTAAATGATCGATTGGACCACCACTCTGTTGACACACTAATCTAAGTCTTTTCTTCCACACAAAAATAATACTTCTTACTTCATTAATGCCAATTTCTTGCCAAGATTCAAGTATTTTACTTTTTAATTCTGATTCGGTGAATTTTTCTCGTCGACCTCGGTAAACCTTCTCTTTTAGTAACTCCCAAGTTGAGTAGTCCATAGGATTACAATCTGGGCTTTGTGGTGGCCACTCATTTTTCGTTATTAATTTTGGTGTATTGCTAATCAGAAACGACTGTGTGGCGTAGCTTGTATGCGACGGTGCTCGATCTTGTTGAAATATGAAATCATTTTCTTGATACAGGCGACGACAATCCGGCAACAATTTTGTTCTTAAAAGTTCAATGTAATTTGCAGAATTCACCCTTGTCTTTTCAGTTTCAATAAAATGAACATCTGTCTTGCCATTCCAAGAGACCCCTGCAGATATCATAACCTTTTTGGAGAATCTTGACGTTTCATGATACAATCTGTTTATTGAAATGTCACACTTTTTACCACGCCCGTAGACAACATCATTTTGACGGTTTCGCGGAATTTCTAGAGTGAAATCTTTTTCATCCGTGAAGACTATCTTTTTAATATCAACGACAGAGAAATTATCAAGTAACTTTCTGCACCTTGTTTTTCTTTTATCCTTAACAGTATCACTTTTTCTAGAAGATACTATTCTTTGAAGGCTTTTAGTTTTTGTGCTTTAATTATTCGGTGTACAGAAGTCTTTCCAATATTCAAATGTTTAGCAATTGTTCTTTGTGACAAATGACTTCCTGGTTTATCTTCTTGAGAGCAGATTTTATCGTTGATGTAATCCACATTTTCTGGAACCGAAGCTGTTTTAGGTCTACCGCTTCCTGGTTTTCTGGCAGTACTTCCCGATTCGCGAATCTTCTTTAAGAGTCTTTCCACTGCACGCCTTTTCCACTTTTTGCCGGGAAACTCTTGCAATAACCTTCCAGTCTTCCATCCTTTTTCACAGTAACAATTTTTAATGAGAATACGATCTTCCTCTGACAACATCATTAAGGGTACTGACGAATTGTTAAAAAATAAAAATATCCACAATTTGACTTGTTCATTCCTGTAGAGTTTTGTAATAACTTGCAAAAATATCGCATGATATCGTATAAAAATGATATCGTATAAAAAACGGATATTATATTGCGATTTTTGTTTTTTTGACCCATGTTGTTACTTTTGTTAATTGCGAGAAAACTATAAAAGATATCAGAATTCCGTTTCTTGCATTCAAAAAAAGAAGTTTGAAAGTATCTTGCATATAAAAATTGTCATGATAAGGAAGGGGGTTACTGAGATATTAATTTTTTAAAAATGCGTCATTTTTTTCGGACCACCCGATATATATATATGCGTTACATGAATAAAATCGAATTTTCTAATGGAAACGTTGGACTTTATATACAAGTGTATGGATTTTTAGATTCCAACCTAATTTCAGATTTTCAATGAAAATGACTGACCTAAGCTAACCAGACTAACCTAGCGTAACCTAACCGGGCATAATGTAATTTAACCCTGAACCTAATCTGACCTAATTTAAATTAACTTTTTAGTATCGACATTATGCATGTCAACATTATGCAGATAGACTTTATTCCGCTAACCGATATATATATATATTACTTGTTAACTTCGGATATAAGAATGTTAACTTTGAGACTATAGAAATATATTTGTTGTCAAAACCTAAAGCAGGAGAAACACACACACACACACACATATATATATATATATATATATATATATATATATATATAAAGAGAGAGAGAGAGAGAGAGAGAGAGATCTTTCCTAATGAAAATAGAATGAAGAAAATGAAAGCCAGGACTAAATTCAACTTTGATTCCACTTTATTCGTTGAAACGCTTCGCAACGAGCGACTCCTTCGCTTCCTAACGTTAATATTTATGTGGAAGGAAGCACTTCCGAGAAGTTTAAGCATCTCGCAGAGCGTTGTTAGCGCTTCTTCATAAAGGACGCTTCTTCTTATTATTATTATCATCGAGAGAGAGGGAGAGAGAGAGAGAGAGAGTTACAAGGAGTTACAAGGAAAAGAAGTACCTCAAAAGGCCTTGCGGCCCATACCGAGGAGGTACCAATGGCAACGGGTGCCAGGGAAAATTTTGTAAAAGTTTATTTTTCTTTCAACTATCCTAGCAGTAGTAGAAAACTGGATAGAAAAGTAGAAGGCTCTCTCCCCACCCTCCGCTCCCTCCCTGCCAGAGGCAGGTACGGAAAAAGGCAGGTACGGAAAACAAGTTCAGGGCGCGTAACCGTCGATTGTAGCCCATATGCCTAACGGAAGGGATTAACTTTGTGGCCCTCGCCTGCACTCGCTCCAGCCTCTCAATATCTTTCCTGAGGGTGGGCGACCAGAACTGCACAGCATACTCCAGGTGCGGCCGAACAAGGGAATTGTACAGTGAGAGCACAATCTCCTTGTTCCGAAACTGAAATTGCCTCCTGATATAACCCAATAGTTTCTGGGCTTTCTTTTCCACCTCTCTAGAGAGAGAGAGAGAGAGAGAGAGAGAGAGAGAGAGAGAGAGAGAGAGAGAGAGAGAGTCACGCTTGCTTGCATGGTTCAATTGGTTCCGAATGAGAACGGGCATATCGTTGCAAACATACGAAATTTTCCCCCTTTTTGTTCCTTGATAATTTGCTTTTTGAAAATTTCGCTTTGAGAATCGTCGAGAGGATTATTGAAGGTACGAATTTGAACATCTCTTATTACAATGGTTTTAACTTGAGAACAAACCTCTGATAGCGATTTTTCTTGTTTTTCTTTCTGGAAATGTATTTATTAAAGAAAGAACACACACACACACACACATATATATATATATATATATATATATATATAGTTATACTGACGTTTTGGCTTGTTTAATCCTCCTCGTAATGGCAAAAATCGCGTGATGGAATGCATCTTCAGCTTTACGTGGGGTTCGAACCATGGGTCGCTACATCATCAGGACGTAGAGGAAGGCTACTCATCCAGTTACCAGTTACTATTCAACCCAATGTCGCTTAACTTCGTTGATCGTTGCTCAAAGAGAGAGAGAGAGAGAGAGAGAGAGAGAGAGAGAAAATATTTTAAGGTTAACAAAACCTTTGTTGTCTTACAATTATTTATTCATCAACAAGTAAACATAGTCGATTAGTTGGTTGTCCTTTTTCAACGTTACTTTCAAACAAATCCCAGGTTAATGAGATTGAACAGTAACGCCACCAACTGGAAAAGTTAAAATCTCAAAAGTGAAGAGGTCATTAAGTTACCCCTATTTCCCCTAATCCCTAAAAATGAACATCAGGATCTTCATTGCTTCCCATATGTCTCAGAAAATGTCTTGGGAGGGTCCGAAGTTAAATCGTAAACTGAATATTTAATAATCTGTTTTGTATATAAATGTACTTCGAAACGTAGCCTGGGAATACGAGGTTAAAAACTGATTCCCTGCCTTCCTCGTGCTTGTCGCAAAAGGCGGCTGTACGGGGATCCTTGGTAATAGCATTATATCTATACGACTCCCTGCGCGTAATAGGAATGGAGAGTAGGCTGGAGTCTCATTTCTACAAAGATACGCTCTCACGTACGACACGTACAGAGAGTTGACGAAAATAAATAGACACTTTCGTTTTTTTTCATAGTTTTTGATTTGATAAGCAAAGTCAGTAAATAATAATAGATTTATTGAATTACTATATTTAAAATGGTGTTCTTTTTCCTTCGCATTATGTAAAACTGACACACGTTCTGGTATTCCATTGATGAGCTTTCCTATTTGTTCTTGAGGACAAGCATCAGTGTCTATATATTTTTGTTAACCCTCTGTACTTGGGCAGTTCATCCGCCAACGATGCCCTCGGAAATTTTTGTGGTTATTGTGACAGTTTGGAATGTCAGAAGTATAAATAAAGATGCAATTAGCCAAGTGGCCAAGATTTGATGGGACGAACGGTTTGACTTATTTGATCTGTGTGAAGCGAAGCTGAAAGGGAATGGTGATGTGGAATGAGAAAGATTGAAAAGTGTGAAATCGGGTATGGAAGAAGGCGGAAGAGGTAGCTTTCCTAATGAAAGATCAGTGATATGAACGTGTGAGAGAGCATAAATGGGTTAATAACAGATGTCTGTATGCTAAGTTTAAGAGAGTGAAAGTAGCAGTGGTTGTACTATTAGCGTTATGTGATAATAAATGTAAAGAAGAGAAGGATAAATTTTAGAATATGCATCGGAGATGTATTTAGAATGATTGTAATGGGTGATCTGGATGGAAAAGTGGAAGTTCACTCTGAGCCTGGAGCGATTGGGAAGCCATAGTGTGCCTGGAATGAAGGACAATGACGACAGAATTAAAAAAAATGTGTTTGGAGGGTCCCTTTGTTAGATATAAATACTTCCAATACAAGAACATCAATAAGTACACATAGGGGAGAGAGAGAGAGAGAGAGAGAGAGAGAGAGAGAGAGAGAGTAAATTGGCTGAAAATCTGAATTCCAACGAGGTGGTAACAGAATACAGAAGAATAGAGCAAGTCCTTGTCAATTTAGATAATGAACGAATGGATGTACAGAATACGTGGAATGTTTGGTGATGACAGCATCTGATGTATGAGGATGTGTACAAAATGAAGCGAAGAGAAAGGAAAATTTACCGTGAAACGATGAGGTGAAGAAGTCAGTGAAAGAAAAGAGGAAAATCTGAGAAAGACCATCACAAATGTAGCCTGTCAGTGATGAGAGATGCAGCGAACGGTTCAAAGAATGCAAGAAATATGCTGATGGTAAAGAGAAGTAAACAGAGGTTAGATAAAGACTTGGGAAGAAAGATGAATGAACTATTTGGAGAACAGATAATTTATGCTGAAAAGAAGTGAGAAAGTGCACAGGTCACTCTAGTGCCGTGATATGCAATACTAGGCCCGCGGGCCGCATGAGACCCGTGAAGGCTCTTCTTGCGACTTTCAACAAGACAGTCTTCAACATTAATACGCAAAAAGGGTGGTTTTTTTGGGAACAGGGTGATATGCTTTTATCGAAAAATGTATTCTAGCAGCTGCCAATACTCATCCACAATCGCTCCTGCCTGCTACTAACATTCCCAAACACTACAGATGGGGGAGTTTGGCTGTAGCCAGTGGCGTACTAAGGGGGGTGCGAGGGGAGCGGTCCGCCCCGGGTGACAGCCAGGAGGGGGGTGCCACCGGGAGAGTTGAAATACCAGTACAAGTTTTCAAACCAAATGAAAAATTCGCCAAAGTAAGAAAAAAATTAAAATGTTCAAACTATTACAACAGCTTAATGTTAATTTCCACTATAAAATAAATTTTTATTTTTATCGGCAATACAAAATTTACAAACGAAAAATTAAATATTTGATAAAAATTACATCGAAAGGCGAACGTTTGTTGACGTTTTAGTCATCAGTTTGTTGAGCATAGCCAGCTGGCTGCAACTGACATTCCAAGTCTTGTTCACTTGACACTGTGACTCCACATACATGAGGTATGTTTCATTAAATAATTATGATAAAGCATAAAGTGCTGGTGTTTATAACAATATCATGGTACTTATACCAGTGTCCAGTAATTTTTGACAATGTGGTATCATAGTGATGTTTAAGTGTTTATAAATGTATCGTCGTGATGTTATAATACCCGGTAAATGCATCGTCGTGATGTTATAATAAATGCATCGTCGTGATGTTATAGTCGTGGTCACAAAGAGGACATGTCATCAGCAAACAAAGGAAACTTCATGGAATTGGTAGAGTTGCTGTTAAATTATGATCCAGTTTTGAAAGAACATTTTGTAAGGATTAAGCATTCTATTCCATCTGGGAGGAGAGTGGCTTCGTATTTATCTCCAAAGATTCAGAATGAGTTCATTTGCCTTTTGGGGAATTACGTCAAAGAGAAAATAGTGGCTGATATCAAGAAAGCAAAGTATTTTGGGATTCTTTTTGACAGCACTCCTGATATGTCCCACAGATATGTGAAGTGATCAGATACGTTCATATTGAATGTGACAAAGTTGAAGTAAAGGAATCATTCTAGGGCTTCTTCCCTATTGCCGGAAAGACTGCTGCTGAGCTCACAGGGGATATCCTGAGACATCTGGAGAGAGATGGACTGGACATAAACCTGTGCCGTGGTCAAGGATATGACAACGCTGCAACTATGGCTGGGATTCATGGTGGTGTTTAGTCAAAGATCAGAGAGAGATTAATCCCAAGGCTTTGTTTGTGCCTTGTGCAAATCATTCTCTGAACCTTTGCGGAGTGCACTCATTTGGAAGCATTTCTTCATGTGTGACTTTTTTTGGAACCTTGGAGAGAGTCTATTCCTTCTTTTCAGTCTCAACTCATCGATGGGAAGTGCTGATGGAGAATGTAGGCATGACAGTCAAAAGTCTTTCCCAGACAAGATGGAGTGCTCATTATGACGCTGTGAAACCAGTGAAGGCAAATTTTGAAAAGCTGACCTCAACCCTTGAAGTACTGTGCGATCCCAAAGAAAATGTGGACACAAGAGGCTCAGCTCAGATTTTGCTGTCTGTTGTATGTGATTTCTCTTTTTTGAGTTACCTTTCTTTCTGGTGTGAAGTCCTGGAAGAAATTAATCTCACACAAAAGTATTTGCAAACAGTTGGAATCAGTCTTGAAAAGTGCATTGAGAAGCTCCAAGCTCTAAAACTCTTTCTTGAAGATCAGCGCAATGAAATTGTGGAGAGGGCAACTACAAAGTGTGAGGAAATAGACATTGCTATGGAGAGAAGCAGAGCTGGGCACTTGCGGCATATTTTGCGGTACTGCGGTACTGCGGTACTACCGCACTACCAAACCGGTACCAAACCGGTACGCGGAAATTGAATGCGGTAGCGGTACTGGCGGTATTTTCAGCGATCCTTTGCGGTACTGCGTTATGCGGTACCGGTTTGCGGTTTGCGGTAGTACCGCAGTACCGCAAAATATGCCGCAAGTGCCCAGCTCTGGAGAGAAGAGGGAGAGTAAAGCTCCGAAAAAGGATGCCAGGAGAGATAGCAAAGGATGCTGGTCTCACATTGCCAGAGGAAGTAAAAACTCACTAAAAAGGGCTATGTTTGAATGTCTTGATCGCTTTCATCAAGAATTGGAGATTCGTTCTAAGGCAATGGATCAAATTCTGTCAATCTTCGCTGTTATTCAGCCAAACACTTTGGTTGTTGCAACAGAAGAAGAACTTCGGAAGTATATTCCAAATTTCACTCAGATTTTCAATAAATTCTCTGATGAAGATATCAGTGTGGAAATTGGACGACTTCGGAGGCATTTGGAAGCTGCCAAAATCAGCGTTGAAGAGGCAAAGAAATGGACAGCATTGCAGTTTCTGGAGTTTATTGTGAAATGGGATTTTTGTGAATCTTTGCCAAACTTGTCACTGTGTTTGAGATTCTTTTTGACTGTCTGTGTGTCTATTGCTTCATGTGAAAGTTTTTCCAAATTGAAATTGATAAAAAATTTCTTTCGCTCGACCATGAGTCAGACAAGATTGACAAATCTGGCTTTACTTTCAATTGAACATGAATATGCAAAGAAGGTGAATTTTGATGAGGTCATTGATCAATTTGCAGAAATTAAGGCTCGAAAGCAGAGACTGTGAATCCTCTCTATTTACCTTTGAAGAATAGGCTGAGCGTTGAGACTGGATTTCCTGTATTTTTTGTATAAAATAAAATGCGGTATTACCTGTTCACTGAATTTTTAATGTCCTGCATTTTTCTTATTTCCAATTTGCTTATGACAGTACTGTACTGTTTAAAAATCTACTTGCAAACATAATATATTTTTCTGTGCGTTTAAATTTTAAAATTATTTATGGGGGGTACCAAAGGAAAGATCCGCCCCGGGTGCCAAATACTTTACATACGCCCCTGGCTGTAGCGGGTGATCCTAATGGCACAATTTGTTAAGCTACCACACCATGAAAATATGGTATCAAAGGTGTTTGAACAAGAGTTTAACAATGTGATGAAAAAAGTAGTAAACATTGTCAAATACATTCGTGCAAGGGAGCTTAATGACCACATTTTTGAGGAATATTTTAAAGAAGTGAATCCATATTATGGAGATGTCCTTTCTCATTCCGAAGCTCACTGGTTTAGCAATGGAAAAGTGTTAAGCAGATTTTTCAATCTCATGAAATAAAACTATTTTTGGAAGAATGTGGTACAAATTATTCTACATTGGAGAATTTTCATTAGTGGTTGAAAGTTTATTTTCTCACAGATGTGACTCAGATGTTGAAGATCATTCACTGATCTTCAATGGAAATAAATTATAAATTAATCAAAATAAATAATAAATTAATGAGACAGATGACCAGTAAGGATTTGGCTCAAGGATTGGTTCAAAATCGATCCAGAAAGGAAAGATGTTGCATGACTTACCTAGAAATCGTTCCATAATCGGCTCATGCAGCAAATGAAACAAATAAATTTTCAGAAATGGTGTTCTATACGAAATCTTATTTCACAGTGTTGGAACAACTTTTCTTTCTAGTGAACCCATTACAGTATATCGACATCACAAAAAAAAATTGATTCAAAATCGTTCCATATTCAAATGAAACAATTATTTGTTTAAAAGCGGTGGTTTATATATATTTAGAACAACTTTACTTTACAGTGCAGCTTTCCAATGCTCCATTGAAAAAGAAAAATCGGATAATGTTATTAATAAAAGTATTAATACAATCTTTTTTATCTATTTGCTGCAGGAAGAAATTAAATTTAGATTCCACGGTTTTAGGAAATTTCGTCATTAATTTCGGGTAGTTGAAAATCCTTGAAACATAATTAAAGATGCCAAAACGCTATCTCTTGTAGGACACAAAGCAAGAAATTTGGGATCAATGAAAGAAAGCCACCCCCAGCATTCTTTAGTTAGCTTTATAAGGCTAACTAACGAAAATATAACGACCTAACCTAACCAATCGTCAAGGGCGTACAGTTGACCTAACGATTGGTTAGGTTAGGTCGTGATATTTTCGTTAGTTAGCCTTATAAAGCTAACTAAAGAAGGCTGGGAGTGGCTCCCTTTCATTGATCCGAAATTTGAAAACTGAATCGATTGGCTTGCAGCAAGACACAACTCCAGGAGGAACAGTCAAAGATAGACTTAAAAATGAGGAGCTGCTTGACTTCTAAAACATTCTCCCAAAAGAGCAGTTCCCATCACTGTTGTATATCATGTACTCACAAAATATTATCCCTTTTTGGATCTAATATCCAAAATGAAATAAAAGTTCATTAAGAACAAATACTGAACACCGCTTATCAATATCTAGATCAGCTTCCTAGATTGACTGTATCTGAAAGCCAAACTGATATTAAGAAAACATTACAGAAGTCTTTGAGATTTCGTCCATCAATCTCAAAGTTGCTAGGGGAAATGCTAGCGATTTTAATTGATTATCTTTAATTGGGTAGATTATTTTTCTTTTGTATTTCAAAAACGTTCATCTTTTGTATTTCTAAAACGTTCATCTTTTGTATTTCTAAAACGTTCATCTTATGGTATTCAATATTTTCTATATCCGAATTTGGGCCTTGGCAATTTTCTAGTAAAAAACCACTACATCAGTAGAATGACCGAAAGCGAACGATGGTAATGTGTTAGTAAAAGATAAGCAAATACTCGAAAGATTTAAATGGTAGGTTAGTTCGCTGGTAGGTAAGGTAAAGAAAGTAAATGTGGATATAGTTGGTTTAGGTGGTGTATGTAGAAATGTATACCAGGGAGTGAAAGACATCAAGTTAGAGGAAGTTGAAAGAACAGTATGCGAGCGAAGAAAGGAAGTCAGCAGGAAGGAAGTGATGGGATATATAGAAGGTTGACAAAAGTAAATAGACACCTTCAGTTGTTTTTCCATAGTTTCTGATTTAATAATAGAAGTCAATAAATAATAACAGATTTAGTGAATCAATATATTTAGAATCGTGTTGGTTTCCCCTTTCCATTAAGTAAAACTGACACACGTTCTGGCATTCCATTGATGAGCTTTGCCATTTGTTCCTGAGGACAATCATCGTGGTGTCTATTTACTTTTGTCAATCCTATGTACAATGAAATGAGTGAATGTGGAAGTAAAATGGTACTTGAATTATGGTTGCCAACTTTAAAATTTTAAAACCCAGGAGATTTCAGCTTGAACGTTTAGTCGACCCAACCAGTAACAATTCAGCATTGCCATTTGATTATGAACGAACCCAGTCGAAATCTGGAGAGTTGGCAACCCTAACTTGAATGGCTTATGATCTCACTTGACGTACCACTATATACAGAGGTATACCACGAACCTTGTCATGAAAGGTAGCACTGCATATCCAAGAATAGGGTGGTACTTTATTCTTATTGGTGATCTTTATATGTATTCGTGTGTGTAATTGATTTGAATGTCTTCAGTCCCTGAGTTCAAGCGTTGTGCCACCCCATGGAGAATGGAAAATGGGTTCGTAGATAACGTACTACGCATGCACTAACAAACAGACTGTGTGAAGGCTCCTGAGTATTTTTAATTTTTCACAAAACAGTCGTAATTTCTAAGAACTGTATTTGGAAGAGGGTCAATTTCTATGACGTCACGCAAAGAAATGAAATTTGATTTTATATATATATATATATATTATATTACTTTTGTTACGTTTGTTGAGTTTGAACGACGGTTCAGGATCGACCTGCGGTCGACCCCTCTGCAGATCCCGCCTCATTTGCGGGACTTGGTGAAGGAGGGAATTGCTCTCTGATCTCCTCCTGCCCT
This sequence comes from Bathynomus jamesi, assembly GCA_023014485.1. Taxonomy (NCBI): domain Eukaryota; kingdom Metazoa; phylum Arthropoda; class Malacostraca; order Isopoda; family Cirolanidae; genus Bathynomus; species Bathynomus jamesi. Next base: position 150,620 of record JAJOZX010002590.1, read on the forward strand.
CGTAGCCAGCCACGCATGGCTGGCCAGGGATTTAGCACAAGAATCTGTCCAGCTGGTTCTTGAAGTTATTCAGGTCGGTGTGCTGGAGATTCCTCACTCAGGACATTGAAAATTTGAAAAGCTTTGGACCCCGTATTCTGAGGGTATTTTCCATACTCGTTTTCATAGCCCCTTGTCCTCGCAGCTGGGACCGTACAAAATCTGCCTCTTCTCTCATTCCAGTTTGTTTCTATTTCATTTCTGAGGTTAGGAACAGAGCCTTCAAGTATTTTCCATATGTATATTATTGTGTACCGCTCGCGCCTTCTTTCGAGAGAGTAGAGTTTCATGGATTGTAGTCGAGACCAGTAGTCTTCACCTTCCGTTTCCTCTAACTTAGACGTACAAGTTCTTTGTATAGCTTCAATGCTCGTAATGTCTCTTTTTCTGCGTGGGCTTGTGAGTACTGAGCAATACTCAATTATTGGTAGGACTAGACTCTTCCATAATTTAAGCATGATGTTTGCGTTTCTGCTGCGGAAGCTCCTCCAGATGATTCCCATTATTTTTCTAGCCGTTGTGATTTTGATTTTATAGTGCTCTCTGAATTCTGCATCCCTCGACATTATTACTCCAAGATCCCTGACTTGTGGATTTGGTGCTATCTGTTTAGCTTCCGGAGTTTTGTACCCTTTTTTCTGTAGTTCTTTGTTATTACCATATCTTACAAGTTGGAATTTTTCTTCGTTGAACTTCATATTGTTGTCTTCTGCCCACTGAAATAATGTTTCAATGTCGTTTTGTAATTTTCTTATGTGATCATCTTCGTTCAATATTTCCTTACGTATCTTTGTGTCATCTGCGAAGCATGATACAATACTGTCCTTAATATCTGCATCAATATCTGCAATCATTTATATATATATATATATATATATATATATATATATATATATATATATATATATCATATATATATATATAATAATATCATACATAAACCATAAACGCTCACGATTTTTCATAATGCAAAATTACTCTAACCATAATTTGCAAACCGCCAGCGTAGTGGCTAGCGCCCTCACCTTCTACTTAAGAGGTGATGAGTTCGAATCCTGGTGCAGGTAATTTTGCACTATGTAAAATCGTGCGCGTTCATATCTGATATTCCACATATAGGACCCCAATGCTGCACCAGATAATTTGATTGAAATATTGGTTATTAGCTCGAGTGCAGGATGGTTAATACGTAAAACACCTATGGTCCCGAAAGCGTTATGGGTTTCCTCAGTTCTTTAAATATATTACAAGTTGTATTAACATTTATCCCGTCGTAGCGAAGTAGCTAATCCCCTCACTTTCTACTCAATCGGTGGTGGGTTCGAACCCTGGTAGAAATAATTATATATATATATATATATATATATATTATATATATATATATATATATTAAAATATATATATAAAAAAACTATTTACTTTGATTTTAATAAAGAACATTAAAGACTTTCCTTTACTCGGAAATGTTCTTGGTACATTTTAGCAAATTAAGTTTCTTAAAAAGGCTTGACGAAGGTTGAAGGAAAAATGAGGATTTAGCTCCGAGACTAAATTAACTTAACTCTTAATTTATAAAGTGTAGAAAAGTAAGATATTTTAAGGCTTAAAATAAAAGATAAAAAGAAATTTGGAGGAGAAAGATTTAGAAAAAAAAAAAAAAAGAAAAAAAAAGATTTTTAGACACGGGAAATATATTTATTCTGACAAAATATATTTTAGAATTTTTGAAGCTTGGATATATGGAGTTGATAAAGAAACACGCAGTACTTAAAAGGCTGTGAAATTTGGGGTATTCACTGAGTTTAATTTATATATATATATATATATATATATATACAGGGTGTCCCGTAAGTCTGGACCCATAGGGAAAAATAATAAAATTACAAAATAGTCCAAAAATTTATTTATAATATATTTTTTTATTATTTTATTATTATTTTTATTATTTTTTTATTATGATCTTACTCCGCTGGAGTTTTATTTGTGGGCCACTTGAAAGCCAAAGTGTACGAGGTCAAACTTCATAACATTTTCCACCTTAAAGCACGCATTGTGGAGGCGTGTCAAGAAATTTCTGCGACTGTGATTCAGAAAGTGCTGTCGCAGTGGAGATTACGTCTTCAACTATGTGTGCGACACAACGGCGGACACTTTGAACAGATTATGTAATAAATTTTTGGACTATTTTGTAATTTTATTATTTTTCCCTATGGGTCCAGACTTACGGGACACCCTGTATATATATATAATTAGAAAAGTTAAAAAATTATTATAGGATATGTAGTGAACCCTTTTTGGCAATATATATATATATATATCTTGCATGACGACAATATATATATATAACATGTATCTTCATGCTGCAGCATTGTATTCCTGGTGAACTAGCTTGCAACTTTTCTATCCTGAATGACCAAGAGCAGATTGTACAGCACCCTCGCATCCCCGATCGCCTTGGCGATAGGTCCGTTGGGCTCCTCCGACCACAATCTTATATCTGTTCCCTGTCCTATCGCTCTAATTCGGCTTTTGGATCCTCCCAAGAGGAGACGGCTTTGGCACTTTAGTGCCGCTGATTGGGCGGTCCTTAGGCAGTAATTCTCTGATTTCGCATGGAATGATTACTGCTTCCGTGATCGGGGCCCTTCCGAGTGTGCTGAGCGCATCACGGAGGTGATTCTCTCGGAAGTGGAGGCGTAGATTCCATATTCTATTCTTACTATTAATGCAAAAAACCTTTGGTTTAGCTATACTTGTTTTAATGCTATCCGCGACAGAGAGGAGGCTTATCTTCAACAATACACACCTCAATCCTTCCTCTTCTCTTAGCATTCTTGGCGTTTCTTATCTTTACTGGAAAGATCACATATGCTCTCCTTCCAAAACAGTTTCTGAGAGTTTAGGTGTGTTGTACAGGCTTCGCAGTTTCTTCACCCCCACTCAGTTGCCGTCTTCGTACAAGAGTCTCGTTCGCCTCTGTATGGAGTACGCTTCTTATGTGGCTCAACTCACAGAGCTCTACATGACCAGTTGGAATCAAAGGCGTTTTGTCTCATTAATTATCCGCCTCTTACTGACTGTCTTCTCTCTCTCTCTCTCTCTCTCTCTCTCTCTCTCTCTCTCTCTCTCTCTCTCTCTCTCTCTCTCTCTCTCTCTCTCTCTCTCTCTCTCTCTCTCTCTCTCTCTCTCTCTCTCTCTCTCTCTATGTTCGCCGCAATGTTACCTCACTCTTTACTATCGCTATTTAACGGAAACTGCTCTTCTGAACTCTCTAACTGTATGCCTCCTCCTTTAAGGAGACCACCCAGTACCAGACTTTCTACACATTCTCATTCTTTTTCTGTCCAACTCTCTAACGCAATGGTTAATCGGTATTTTCAATCTTTCATCTATTCAATCAGTGAACTCCGGAACGATCTTCCTCAGTCCATCTTTCCCCCTGTCTATGACCTCCAATCCTTCAAATGCAGAATGTCCAGGTATCTCGAAAATCTTGATTTTGGCTTTCTTATTCTTCTATAGGGGAGGGGGTGTTTTTGCGCCCATTAGCCCTTGGCCCCTCCTCCCCGTATAAAAAAGTATGTATGAACAAGATACGTTCATGCACACATACATACACACATACATACATAAGTACGTACATACTGTACACATCTGAATACATTGTAATGAGAAAAGAAAGTCAGTTCATGCACACATACATACACACATACATACATAAGTAGGCCTACGTACATACTGTACACATCTGAATACATTGTAATGAGAAAAGAAAGTCAATAAAGCATAAACAATGATTTCATTGCCTGTAAAAATAAATTATCCGTGCGATTACCCTCAGAGGGAAAAGACTCCAGACCCACGTTCCTCCCATCATATTTTGGTTTTTTGAATTTGCTTCAATAGGCCTGTGGAGGAACCCATAAGCTTAATTTGCATATATTCAAAGTTATAATGTAATTTCCCTCATTCTCCCCTCTGTGATCCATTCATTGTACGCTCCCCTCACTTAATACTTCATTACTACCCTTTAAAGTTCATCTTCTTACTCCGCAAAGCTTTTCCGAGTTCCGTTCACGTTTCCCCTCTGAAATATATTCTCATACGCCGTTAATATTTCCCCTGAGCCTTTCGATAGCTCTCACTTTCCCCTCTTAGAGCGCCTTTCAAAACATTTTTTAGGTGGACCTAACTTACGGCGTTTCCCCTTACCTTATTGCAGTTTCAGGTTCCATGAATTTTATTCTCAATGACTTGAATTAACCCGTTTGCAAAATATTTGAGTTATAGTGAAGTTGTTTTAACACTGAATAATTATATATATATATTATATATATATAATATATATATATATATATATATGTGTGTGTTACAGTCAATCTGTGAAACCAGTCATTTCACGTAATGCCTAAAAATTTCAGGCATTTCACGTAATTCGATTAACCCTTAAACATAGGTAATAAGCATTACTAATCTAACCATACCAACGTACTCTAACTAATCTAACCTAATCAACTTAACCAACCTAACCTAACCTAACTTTACCGAACCTAACCTTCACGGAGTCATTAATCACTTAATCGAATTAGGCGAAATGGCTGAATTTTTACGCATTACGTGAAACGACTGGTTTCACAGATTGACTGTAATATATATATAATATATATATATATATATATATTATATATTATATATTATATATATATATATATATACAAAAGTAGATCATCTTGAAATTTTTAGGGATTAATATTTTTCTTACATTTGTTGAAGAAAGGGTCTTTGATAGCGTTTCGTTAAATCTTCTTTTAATATCGAAATATAAGCAGTCCACTAGCAAAGATTTTATTTTTCAGAACTTTCGATAAGCCACTGATATCATCATCTCCAGTACGAAAAAATATAATTGAATTAGAAATTTATTTTTATTTCAAGTTATATATTGTTCAAATTTTAAAAATCACTAAATTCTATATCAAAATAAGGAGTTTACCTATTTGCTTTTGATTTAGAAAAAAATTGTATATTCTTTGTTTAATATGTTCAAATTGTTGTTGAATTAAAGTTGGTAATTCATATTTTGTTGACAACAAAAACTATAGTTTCCAGCAATGTATGATCGTTTCCAGCGACCGTGGCTCACTGGGTAACACCATTTTCTTATAAGCGAAGTGAAGATACTGAAATCGGTGATGGGATCATGGGACTACTAATGGGGCTAGTAATAATAATCCGGGAGTTGGCACAATGAACGGCATTTGTTAGCCTGAGCGCTGTGCCAGTTTCTGGCCCTCCTGACTGATTATATGTAAGATCTTTAATTTTGGCTTTGTAGCGTATTTTGAAATTACTAATCTTAAATGGATGACTTTTTTCTCATCTGAATGATTACGAATGGTGGAGCGCATTAGATTAGTGACATATGGATGAGTAAGATATTAAAATATGAAAAAGACTCTTTAGTGTATTAAATATTATCCTTCATAATAAATAAGTATTTTATTTAAAAAAAAAAACCTTTCCAAAGCAATTTCATTTTACAATATGCTTTCAGCGTCACATAGTTGCTAAACTTCTTCAAGAATAGAAGAATAAAAGGATTTGTCCGTGAACGGAGACATGGCTAATGAAAAAAATCCTTTATGAAAGTAAAATCACATACAAGAATTCACAGTTCCAAACCACCTCTCACTCTCAGTATATAAACCTACGTAATGCAGGAACGTCATATGGAAAATATCAGTGAAAAACAGTAACAACAAAGTTATAAAAAAAGGGGGGGGGGGGGGGGGGGGGGGGCTTCAAACAGTTTTGGGGTCAACGAACTCTGGCCATTCGATTGGTGTGGCGTTCTTATATACCTTTAATAAACAAAGTCGTTAATTATGTTACAGTCTCATATAGACTGTATCTAAGTGAGATTGCTATGGAAACGAGGCTGAGCCAATCAGATAACAAAATGGAGGCGACATTTTACAAATAACTTTCTGCGTCTAAGGTTTTGCTTCTAATAGCGGGATGATATAACATAATATATAATTCATATAGGGATGATAAAGGCATTAAAAATGAAGTAGTAATTAAGAAGTGTTGTAGTTCTTAAATAATATATATATATATACACAGGGTGGGCCGTAAATTTCCATACATAGGAAAAATAAACATTTTTTTATGGACAACCATTTTTATTTATATATATGCTCTACATGGTTGCCATTGTTTTGAAAACACATTTCAATACGTGTTCCCCACTGTTGATGAACACGCATTAGCACAGTTGACGTTATGCTTGTAATGGCGTTGGTGATACGTTCCTTTAGATGATTTATGTCTCGTATCTTTTCCTGATACACCATGGCCTTCAAGTGCCCCCAAAGATAGAAATCAAGGGGGGTGAGATCTGGGGATCTGGGAGGCCACTCCACAGGACCACGCCGACCAATCCAAGCATCCGGAAACTGCTGCTGCTGATCCAAATACCGACGCACGTGAAGACCATAATGAGGTGGAGCTCCATCTTGCTGGAAGTAAACTGGGAAGTTACCTTCCTCGTTTAGCAGGGATGGGAAAATCTCTTCTTGCAACATGTTAAGATACCTTTCGGCATTAAGATTTCCACTGACAAAAATTGGTCCAATAATTCTGTCACCCCATATCCCGGCCCACACCATCACTTTACCGGCACCTTGCATCTTCGTCGGACTCAGCCAGTTAGGGTTAGCATTACTCCAATACGTATGTTTTGCCGATTAACCTCTCCATTGACGTAAAAATTTGCTTCATCAGTAAACAAGATCTTAAGTCAAACGCATATTCTTAGGGTATCTGAAACATAAAAACAAACGTTTAATTTTTCCTATGTATGGAAACTTACGGCCCACCCTGTATATATATATATATATATTTTCAACTGCAAAGAACACGCAGTATAATTAACGTAAAGAACACGCTTGTATAGAAGACATTCCGCGCAAGATGAGGAGGGAGAACGAACAAATGAAAAAATGAGGTAACCACCCGGGAATCGAACCGGATCTGACCGGCAATCGGAAGATCCCGGGTTCGATTCCCGAGTGGTTACCTCATTTTTCATTTGTTCGTTCTCCCTCCTCATCTTGCGCGGAATGTCTTCTATACAAGCGTCGTTCTTTACGATATATATATATATATATATATATATATATATATATATATATATATATACAGGGTGTCCAATAAGTCCGGTCTCATAGGAAATTTATTTTAATTAAATTTGCAAAAGTAATACATTATAACTAAAACAAATGTACAAATTGATGTCTTGTTTTGGGACCTTGGCCTTTTACTCACGAGTGTAACTCACTTCCCTATCAGCTATTGCGTGTTATTCTACCCGCAACAAAAAAAAAAGGTCCCAAAACAAAACATCATTTGAACATTTGTTCTTAGTTCTACTGTTCTAAATGTTCTAAATTTTCCTATGAGACCGGACTTATGGGACACCCTGTATATATACACAGAGTATAATCGATAACGAACATCATATTTAATAATAAAAAACTTATATAAATAAATGCCAAGTGATACGAATAGTTTATAATTTAAAAATAACGTACGAGAATAATAAGGGATTAGCTAAAAAATGTCACGTTTCTAGTTATAAATACTATACTAATATATAAGTTAAAATACATAATGGAATTTAACCATCTTATTTTCATCATTATGCTCAGTATGGTTACGATTAAAATATTAAATTTTAATTTAATTCCACCTATGATATATTCTGATAATATATCATTTATTGACCGACCTTTATGTCCATTCCTTCAAAAGGGATTTTTTTAGTTTAGATATATCATTAATGATGATGATAATAATGATAATAATAATAATAATAAATAATAATTATTATTATTATTATTATTATTATTATTATTATCAGAACGGAGGAAAACTTAAGTAGGGCAGTAATCTCTGTACAGAGGGTCGACAAAAGTAAATAGACACCACGATGACTGTCCTCAAGAAATAATGGCAAAGTTTATCAATGGAATGCCAGAACGTGTGTCAGTTTTACATAAATGGAAAGTGGGGAAAACAACATCATTCTAAATATATTCATTCAATAAATCTGTTATTATTTATTGATTTTTATTATTAAATCATTAAATCAAAAACTATAGAAAAACCAAAGGTGTCTATTTACTTTTGTCAAATCTCTGTGTATTTTCTTTAGTAATTACAATGAAACGTTATCCTATCTTATTTATTTCTACGCGTATATATGTTACAGGGAATCTGTGTAACTAGGGATTTCATGAAATCTCTAAAATGCTCAGGAATTTCATGTAAGGTTAAGTCGTGATATTTTTGTTAAACTTACGGGAAAATTATTGACTGCCCGCTTAATTGAATGCCCGGTTAAGTCAACTGTACGCTCCTGACGATTAGTTAGGTTAAGTCGTGATATTTTCGTTAAAACTAACGAAAATATCATGACTTAACCTTACGTGAAATCCCTGAACATTTTAGGGATTTCATGAAATCCCTAGTTACACAGATTCCCTGTAATATATACATAAGCGAGTCACCAAACTTAACATTCGTCCGAATGCACGAATCGGGCGGAACTGCTGACAAAAGCTGATGGAAACATACTTCATTTCTACACTCAAAAACCATCGTCTGCAGCTCAGTGGGGAACACCGTTTCCTTAAAAGTGAAGACACTGAGGTCAGGGTTTCGAATCTGATGCTGCTGCTGCTGCTAATAATAATAATAATAATAATAATACAGAAATTAGAGCGATGGTCCGTATTAGTTGGCCTGAGCACTGTGCCAGTTTCTGGCCCTCTTGACCGATGATATACTCGTAGTAATGGAATTAACAAAAGTGTTCTCAGAAATTATTTTTTTTTTTATTTTAAGCAGGAACTATCATATTTATTATAGTATACTATTTTTATACTATTCTACCTGAATAAACAATCGTATACTGGTACAGCATAAAAAAAACAAATTATCTTTACAAACTCAAACGTTTTTAAAATATTAATGAAGTTAGATACGATGATGCAATTTGCTGCTTGTGAAAGAACATTTCGTATATTTTTTTTTTAGGTGATGAGCGTTGCCGATATTGCAGACCTGATAGACAGAATTGCTGATACCATTGCGACCGTCAATGCAGGAATGCTGAATCAAACTTTGCTGGAGAATGAATATCAGCTCGACGCGTTACATACGACAAAGGACGATGATATGGAAGTGTGCCGACTTTGACAATAAAATTTTGTGAAGTATTGTTTCACGTGCAGCAAGCCGTATCATTGTATCTCATCACAATCCACAGACGCAGTGCGTTTTCAGTTCTTTTAAATGCACGCAGGAATGGCAAAAATGTAGGACAATTTGTCCCGTATTATACGCCACATTCCTGCCTCTAAATTAATTGTCGATTCCCATCAACGTATCTAAATTAAATTAAGCCGTTCGCTCTGATTTTACAACATCCGTATATAAAGAGAACAGCGAATGTTTACTTTGTTCTTCTGTTTACATTGAGTTTATGTCTCAATTAAGGTCCTATTAACTCGATTAGTTTCGAAAGTCCGATCAACCCGACGTTTCAGTCTGCTTCTGCTTCCCCGCTAACCTTTTATTTATAAAGGCTTTGAGCTGTATATACAAACTACGTTTCTTTTTTTCATTTTAACTTTTCAACAAAAATGTGTTGACTTTCAATTTCTCTTCTTTTTTTTTTTTTTTTTACGTTTCTAACGTTTCGCTTCGCGTAAGAAACGTTTTTCACTTTCCACGAAGCTTTCGGAGTTTTCTGCTTTATACGTTTTTTTTTTTTCTGGTACCTCATTTAGCTTCGTTTTACCCGTGGATGATCGAGCAGTCGGGGAGTTTATTTTCCGGTCAATTTCACAGGAGGGCGGCGTAATCTAAGAGGCAAGTGTATTTGACGGCTCAGAGAGAGAGAGAGAGAGAGAGAGAGAAGGTACATCCACACTACCTTCAGAAACCACAAAAGTGAAAATGAAATTTAAATATGGGGGAAGAAAATAGCGTTTTTTACATACAACGAACTTACAGGCAACTTTAATTAAACCACTCTACCGCTAATGTTGTCATATATATATATATATATATATATATATATATATATATATATATATATACACAGTATGTAGTGTATCAGTGTATGCAGTGTATCAGTGCCTATAAGAAATCATCATAATGGCTTATAATTACATACATACGCCTCGGTGGTGTAGTGGTTAGCGTCGCTGACTACAATCTATCTAAGGTGGAGTGAAAAGCTTGACCTTCGTCAGAATGAACAATTCGGGCGGAAGCTAACCAAAGGTTTTATATATATATATATATAATATATGTGTGTGTGTGTGTGTGTGTGTGTTACAGGGAATCTGTGTAACTAGTGATTTCATGAAATCGCTAAAATGTTCAGGGATTTCATGTAAGGTTAAGTCGTGATAGTTTCATTAAACCTAAGGGAAATTTATTGAATGCCCGGTTAGGTCAACTGTACGCCCTTGACGACTGGTTAAATCGTGATTTTTGTTAAAACTAACGAAAATATCACGGCTTAACATTACATGAAATCCCTGAACATTTTAGGGATTTCATGAAATCCCCAGTTACACAGATTCCCCGAAACATATTATATAAAATGACTCAACATTTTGGAAATATGCCGACACACCTAACCAATTAGAGAGTCAAAAAAACATTTCCAAATAAATGAATGAATTACTAGTATCTCGCACACGTTCGGAATCGGAGAAAATAAAATGTCGGGAATTAATTGGATACGTAAATTATCCATTCAAATGGTGTTAATCACCCCATCAGCTAATTCCTCTAACGAGAGAAAAAAAGAAAAAATTTACAATGATTTACATTTCGTTCCATTACAATGATATACACGAGGTAAATCCGACCATGAGGCATCGAAGCATTAGGACGAAACTAATTTGAATTTGCTTCAGTCACTGATTATACTACAGTTACATGATCACTGAAAACATGCTCTGAAGTCGTACATGTTTATATCGCCTGATGGTAGTGCCACTGAGTGCCAGTGCCATCGTAACGCATCGCTCTACGACGAATAAATTATGAAATTGCAGCCAACATCATTTCCAGTTTGGAAAAGCATGATACTAGAAAGTGCGCTTAATAATATATATATATATATATTAATATATATATATAAATATATATAAAGGGGGTTCATTTAAAGTTAGATCAGGAAGGATGTTGTCCGAGTTTTGGTTGAAGTTAGGTTCACTTTTAATTGCTTCTTTCAGTCGAACACTTCACTTGATTTGGTTGATGTAAAACATCTTCACAAGTTACAGTTCTCTCCGAATTTCCAATAAGTAGGTCACTTCTTACTCTGATGCAGTATTTCCAATTAGGGAAGCAACTTCGAGTTACCTCTCTCTCTCTCTCTCTCTCTCTCTCTCTCTCTCTCTCTCTCTCCTCTCTCTCTCTCTCTCTCTCTCTCTCTCTCTCTCTTGAAGGAAACAAATCAAAGGTTAGAAGTTGAATAGAGGTTAGAAGTTGAATAGATTTTTCGAAATCAGTCCCGAAAGATCAAAGTGTGGGAGGTACTTTTAATCGACAGGGGGCTGAACCACTATTTACCCAAACAACTTTGCTATAATCATCTCAACTCTTGTGAGATAAAAAATCTTCCGATTTGTTTTTACGCAGACTATTATTTTAATGGTGATGTTTGGCGCACTCTGTCTTTTTTTTTTCTTTTTCTTTTTTTTTTTCTTTTTTTTTAGTTTTTCTTTTAGGTTTTTAGTCTTTAGTTTTTAGTTATTTATTTTACTATCTTTGTCTTATTTAAACTTTGATGGAAGGCGTGTATGGGGAAAAGTTAGAGTTTATTTAAGATTTTCGCTGTTGTTTTGATGTTTGATTTGTCGTTCACCGATTTCGGGGGACCCCTACCTACCCCACCAAAAAAAAGAGAACATTCAAAAAAGAGTGTGCCAACGTCTCTACCAAAAATATTACGCAATGTTTGTAGTAATAGTTTATGTTAAAAAATCCTATATATATAAATAGCTTTAGGGACTGTAGTTTCAATATAAATTATATAGTCTACGTAAAGAACGACGCTTGTAGAAGAGCGTTCCACACAAGATGAGGAGGGAGAACGAACAAATGAAAAATGAGGTACACCCGGGACTCGAACCCGGAATCATCTGATTGCCGGTCAGATATGCTATCCACTACACCATGGACCTCGATCAACCAGAAGTCGTAATTCTCCTACATATATATATGGGATGAATTTCTAATTAAACACGTGAAATGAATGAATGATGCAAACCCACCTGAGGAGGTGTACTGCTGAATACACGAAAGGCCTTGGAATCATTTTTCGTTTTCCTTGTGGGTTTGCATCTATATATATATATATTATATATATATATATATATATATATATATGATACACATAGACCGTGCATGCAACAAGAAACTCTTCTTTGAAAATTAAATCCACTATAGTCCGAATAAGTAATGGTAAATGACAAACACAATAGTTTTTCTTTTTCATGATGTTAGCCCGACGTGGGCAACGAACGGGTCACTCGCAAAGAGGCCCCAAAAATATAGCTTCCCTCACCACCTATCTGCAAAGCAGATAGGATCCAGCTTTGGGACAGGATCTAGGGTTTAAAACAGCCTAGCCCCACTATATTTAGAACCTCAATATAAGCAAATGACTCGTTGCATTCACGTCGGATTGAATACATCAAAAAAAAGGGGTAACTATTGTATTTTTAGCCAAAAACCAAAACTTAAACCTCAATTCTGCTTTCAATATGTATGGATTATGCTCTTGCGAATTATTAACTTGTGCATACTAGATTGTAAGGGGGGGGGGTGCAATCGGTAGTCTGGGAAATTTACGTGTCCAGGATGCCTCCGGAACCAGTTATTGAGCCGGACTAGAGAGTGAGGCTAGTGTATATATAAAATATAGAAACTTTTAGGCGTTCATAGGAAATTTTCGGATTTACTATGGAAGGGTGAAAGCATTCCATATAAATACCCTTATTTTAGAAGGAGAGAGAGAGAGAGAGAGAGAGAGAGAGAGAGAGAGAGAGAGAGACGTGGCAAAAAAAAAAATATATATATATAAAACCTTTCACTGGGAATCGAACTCGGGGCCAATGGATTTGTAGTCAGCGATGCTAACCACTACACCTATATATAATATATATATATATATAATAGAGAGAGAGAGAGAGATAGAGAAGAAATCTTATGTAAATAAAAGAAATGAGAACAAATAAAATGAAAACAGAGAAATATGCCATTAAATTTTTTTTGGCGATTTCTGGCAACTTTACGACCAATAGGAAGTGAAAACCGTTACGTGCTTTTGAATTTTAAAATCCTTAAACGGAACAAGTCGAAACATGTTGAAATGTTCTGGAATTGATTTTTGGTATTACAAAATTCTTTACACTTCTCCAAAGTATTTCTTAAAACAATGCAAACATTGTACTTTATTTAACGACGTGAAACTATTTACTTTAAAATATTTGACTAGGGCCGATATAAAAATATACAGGGTGAAAATAAATAAAGGTGATCCAAAAAAATAATGCACAGTAAATAATTTTTTGGAAACACGTTTCTGGATCACCCTGTAAATTATATTTATTACGTATATACGTTAAAAAAAAATATATATATATATATATATGGTTTATTTTGGGTTTGGGTTTATTGGGAGGGTGTTCCACAATGAGACATGGGCTACTTTAAATTTTATTCCGTTTGAGCTTACAAATACAGTGTACAGTATATGCGTAGGAGGAGATTGTAGACACCAATCGACCAGGGAAGTAAGTACTCCGTGGGGGATGTTAGGCAGGTGACAGGAAGTACTGGAACTCCTATTTCTCCTGTCACTGTCCTCTTTAGCTGATCTTTTGTCGTGTCTCATGTAGCCTATATTCTTCACTACATGTCCATGCATTTTTACACACTACGCCACAATCTTTTGAAAACTTATTAAAAAAATTAAAAATAAAAGGCATCGTAGGCCTCAGAGCCCTTGATTTTGGCTCTCTTCTTCTTATATAAGGTAGGGGGGGGGGGTTGTGGGTGCTCGCTTTAGCCTCTCACTTCCTACATAAAGAAGAAAATTCCTTGTTGAGTCTACAGATATATAAACAATATTTTAAAATAAGCGCAGGACCGTTTGCGATTGCAAATACTTGTGGCGTTTCATCCAGTTTGTGTAGAGTGAGCTTCATATAGTACGAGCGTGAGTGACTTTGATTGATACAGGTACTAAGTGCTATCTTAGGGAGAAAACACAAACTTGCCGTACATCTAGCTACTGAAGTATCATGCACCAGGACTGAAAATAACAAGAGGTGTTTAGAATACAAGCTAACGAAAATTGCGAGAAGTCAATTGCAGATTTCGATGTTCTTTGGACGAGATTAACGTAGCGCATCGTTGCTTTCACTGGTGACAAACCACGAACGAAAGTATCGTTAGTATTTTGACCCCATATTTGCTTGGCAATGCTGTTGGAAGCTGATCATACCCTGAAATGGGCGTATGGGCAGAATGACACTCTATGCGAAAAGATAGAGTGGAAGTATGGCATACTTCCACTTAAACTATGAATGCATCGATGAATAAAAAAAAATATATATATATACTCTATATACAGTTATACACTTTATATATAGGCCCCTATATATATATATATATATAATATATATATATATATATATATATATATATATATATATATATATAAAAGAAGAACCACAGGGAAAAGGAAAAGGAAACACGAAATCCGAGAGCTTTCGTGATATATTCACATCTTCAGGGACAAGAATATATCACGAAAGCGCTCGGATTTCGTGTTTCCTTTTCCTTTTCCCTGTGGTTCTTTGCTTATTAAAAAGATCACGTGTTGTTCTGTGGTTTCATTGCATATATATATATGGATAAATATTAAAAATGGACGTAACTTTCAATATTATTTTTTTTTAATAAATTTAATACTGTACATATATATATTATATATATATATATATATATATATATATATTATATATATATATATATATATATACTGTATATTAATTTCACCCTAAAAATATAAATTATTTAGTTAGCACTTTATGAGATATCATAAACCAAACTGATGGAGAAATATCTTTTCCATATATATTCAATACAGTCCTATATTTATTTATAAATAACTTATTTACAAATAAAAATTTCTCATTATATATATATATAATATATATGGGATGAATTTCACAATTAAACACATGAAATGAATGAATGATGCAAACCAAAAGGAAAAAGAAAAATGATTCCAAGGCCTTTCGTGTATTCAGAGCTACACCTCGTCAGGGAATTCCTTGACGAGGTGTAGCTCTGAATACACGAAAGACCTTAGAATCGTTTTTCTTTTTCCTTGTGGGTTTGCATCAGATATATATATATAAGTTATATATACATACTGTGTATATATTATGATTGCAAGGATTTGATCAAGGGAGGGGTTGGGATCCCCAATAAAGATACATATCCCATATGAGCTGACTTCTATTGGAAAAAAAATTAAGCCATTTATATTGTTGTGCTCATATAATATATATAGGGTGGCGCAAAAGTCGCGCATCATAAGAATTTTCAGTGGTAATTATATGGAATATATTATTTTTTTCTTTTAGGTAGGGAATGGCTGCGAAATTAACAATAGACGAGAGGGTGAGCTTGGTTTTAATGCATGGAATACCAGGTACAACAAATCGATGAATCGGTACAGAATTCATATTCTATACTGATTCATCGATTTGTAGTACCTGGTATTTCATGCATTAAAACCAAGCTCACTCTCTTGTCTATTGCTAAATTCACAGCCATCCCCTACCTAAAAGAAAAAATAATATATTATAATCACCACTGAAAATTCCTATGATGCGCGACTTTTGCGCCACCCTTATACCTTTCAATCTTTCAAATGTTCCGTGCGATGATTCCTCATTTCACGAAGGTCAAACTTGTCGCCCCTCCTCTCGAGTTGGCCTGGTGAAGTAGTAAGTTTGTTTCTTGTACTCTCCACCTCACATAGCCAGGTACGCCCGGCTCATCGACGATTGTTCTGAGCCAGGGTTAAGGATGTTCCCTGTTTAGCCTTTAATTTGGGAACACGAGACACAGTCTTCATTTTCTACTTTCCACTGTTGTTTGGGGAGTTACAAGGTTCAGAGAAAAATTAGGGACTAGTTTCTCTATTATTTTCCAAGTGTAAATAATGGTGTATCTCTCTACCTCCTCCTTTTCAGTGAATATAGGTTTAATTCGTGTAACCTTTCCAGGTAATTTAGTTCTTTGCACCCCTTGATCTTGGCTGTGAAGTTTCTCTGGATCCCTTCTAGTTGTTTAATGTCTTCTTTTTTATATGGGCATGTAAGGACCGAGCAGTATTCCAATTTGGGTATGATCAGTGTTTTCAGCAGAGGAATCATTATATTCCTATCCCTTCGTTTAAAGGTTCTCAGTATCTGCCCAGTTACTCTTTTTGCTCTGTTTACTACTATCTTATTTTGTGTTTCAGGTTTGTAGAGATCCTATATCTTCTGGGTTTCTTATTTTTCTACTGATCTTTGTGTCATCGGCAAAGGATGTTACTGTGCTGTCTCTGGTAACATCCTCATCTATGTCAGTTAGCATGATTATGAAGAGTAGTGGAGCTAATACTGTTCCTTGTGGTTCTGAGCTGAGGACCTCTGATTCTGATGAAGCTACTCCTTGTACTGTAAAGACTTGCCGCCGCTCACTAAGTAAATTATATATCCATTTCCTTACTTTTCCTGTTATTCCCATATATTTCAGTTTATGTATTATGATTCCATGGTCACACTTGTCGAACGCTTTGGCAAAGTCTGCGTATATTACATCATAGTTTTCATTACTTTCCAGTTCATCAATAATGTTGTTGTCGTGTTCCATTAGTTGTGATAGGCATGATCTGCCTGACCGAAAACCCATGTTGTTTATCATTGAATTTTTTCTGAGTTTCCAAAAAGTCATAGATTTTCTGTCTAACTATTCTTTCAAATATTTAAGTGAGATGAAACGTAAGCGACACTAGCCTATAGTTTTTGGGCTCGGATCGATCTCCTCCTTTATATATTGGGACTATGTTCGCGTTCTTCAGGATGCCCGATATTTCTCCCATGTCTAGTGATCGTCTTCATATACAATATAGGGGCTTAGCGATTGCATTCTTGCAGTTTTTGATCAGTGTGGCATTCCATTTGTCCGGTCCTGCCGCTGAGCGTGCTTTTAGTTTCCCTATAGCTTGTGTAATATCATCTGTCTTAAAGTCGAAATCCGTTATACTTTCCCCTTGTAGTTCTTCAAAGAACGCGTTTCTATCGCAAATCAGTTTGTTAGTTTTTGGGATACTGAAAAATGATTCGTACTGAGCTTTTAATATTTCAGATACTTCTGTTAGATCATCAGATAAAGCATTGTCTTCGTGTGTATATATATATATATGATACACACAGACAGTGCATGGAACAAGGAACTCTTCTGGGATAATTAAATCCACTATAGTCCGAATAAGTAATGGTAAATGACAAATACCATAGTTTTTCTTTTTCATTTACCATTACTTATTCAGACTATAGTGTTTTTAATTATCCCAGAAGAGTTCCTTAGTTCCTTGTTCCATGCACTGTCTGTGTGTATCATAAAAAACTCAGGGGACCATTCTGAGTTCATTCCCATATATATATATATATATATATATATATATATATATATATATATAATAATATATATATATATATATATATATATATATAATATATATATATATAGGTTTATATAATATAATATATATAGTATATACTTTAGGTTACCTGAGGTGAGTTTGATCGACGGTTCAGGATCGACCTGCGGTCGACCCCTCTGTAGCATCTCGCCTCATTTGCGGGATTTGGTGAAGGAGAAAATTGCTGTCTGATCTCCTCGTGCCCTCTTAGCCAGTCACGCATGGCTGGTCAGGGATTTTGCACAGGAATCTGTCCAGCTAGTTCTTGAAGTTATTCAGGTCGGTGTGCTGGAGATTCCTCACTTCTTTTAGTAAGACATTGAAAAACTTTGGCCCTCGTATTCTGAGGGTATTTTCCATCCTCATTTTCATGGCCCATTGTCCCACCGCCGCTGGGACAGTACAAAATCTGCCTCTTCTCTCATTCCAGTTTGTTTCTATTTCATTTCTAAGGTTAGGGACAGAGCCCTCAAGCATGATATTTTCCATATGTATGTTATTGTGTACCGCTCGCGCCTTCTTTTGAGAGAGTAGAGTTCCAGGGATTGTAGTCGAGACCATTAGTCTTCAGCTTCCGTTTCCTCTATGTTAAACGTAAAAGTCCTTTGTATAGCTTCACTGTTCGCCATGTCTCGTTTTCTGTATGGGCTTGTGAGTAGTGAGCAATACTTAATTATTGGTAGGACAAGATTCTGCCATAATTTGAGCATGATGTTTGCTTTTCTGCTGCGGAAGCTCCTCCAGATGATTCCCATTACTTTTCTAGCCGTTGTAAGTTTGATGTTATAGTGCTCTCTGAATTCTGCATCCCACGACATTATTACTCCAAGATCCCTGACTTGTGGATTTGGTGTTATCTGTTTGGCTTGCAGAGTTTTGTACCCATTTTTCTGTAGCTCCTTGTTATTACCATATCTTACAAGTTGGAATTTTTCTTCGTTGAACTTCATATTGTCTTCTGCCCACTGGAAAGACGTTTCACTGTCGTTTTGTAATTTTCTTATGTCACCTTCGTTCGATATTTCCTTACATATCTTTGTGTCATCTGCGAAGCATGATACAATACTGTCCTTAATATCGGCATCAATATCTGCAATCATTATTATGAACAGCAAGGGAGCTAATACTGTCCTTGTGGGACAGAGCTCACTACTTCAGAGACTTCCGATTTAACTCCGATTTAACTTTGCGTCAAGAAATTAAATATCCACCTTCCTAGCTTTCCGGTAATTCCTGTATTCTTAAGTTTGTGTGCTATGATTCCATGGTCACATTTATCGAAGGCTTTTGCAAATCTGTATACAGGGTGTCCCATAAGTCCGGCATCATAGGAAAAATAATAAAAAAAGGCAAAACAAAAGCTTTTATTTACAGAACGTGCTCAGTATGTCCACCATTGTTTTCAATACACAAATTCAGACGTGATACCCAGTCAGCAAGCACACGGTGAATGATGTCAGGAGTAATGGTGTTATATGCCCCAATAATGCGCTGCCGCAAATGTTCAACACTCCTAATTTTCTCTGCGTATACCAGCGCTTTCAAGTGGCCCCAGAGATAAAAATCTAGTGGCGTGAGATCAGGGCTTCTAGCTGGCCATTCCACAGGCCCTCGACGTCCTATCCAATGACCAGGGAATTGTTGGTACAGGTATTCCCTTACTTGGGTGCTGTAATGTGCAGGAGCGCCGTCTTGCTGGAACCATGTTGGGAAATTTCCTTCTTCGTTCAAGACACTGGGAAATGCTTCTTCCTTGAGCATACGTAGGTAGGTGCCTCCAGTGACATGTTCATCGAAAAAGAGGGGGCCTATGATGCGATCCTTCCAAATGCCACACCATACCATCTCCCGAGATGCACCTTGTTCCTTTGAAGAGGTATACCAGTGAGGGTTGTTTTGAGACCAGTAGCGGGTGTTCTGTCGATTTACCTTACCATTTCCATAAAAAACAGCCTCGTCACTGAACAGAATGTTGATTTGGGTTGTATGGGTTGTATAAGTCTTTTTCTTGTAGGTAGTAGGTAGTTTTGCCTATAATTATACGTTCAAATCACTTTATAAGGTGTGAGGTGAGAGTCACTGGCCGATAATTCTTGGGCATTGCTCTGTTACCACCTTATATATATATATATATATATATATATATATATATATATATATATATATATATATATATATATATATATATATATATATATATATAAGGTGTATATATATATACCTTTCAACCTTTCAAATGTTCCGCGCCATGATTCCTCATTTCACGAAGGTCAAGCTTGTCGCCCCTCCTTTATATACATATATATATATATATATATATATATATATATATATATATATATATATATATATATATATATATAGCGGCCCAGTGAAGTTGACGGAGTCGGTTGCAAGCAACCTGTGCAATAGGGCGCATCATGCTCATTGAAGCGCGAATTTCAAGATTGGCAGTATGTATTCCTATGTAAAATTAAATTTTAGGAGGGGTTTGTTTAATTGAACTTTTGCTAAAAATCACGTTTAAGTGTTCAAATTTCCACTTTTTCTTTTTCTGGTTATGTACAGAACAGCTGTGCAGGACATACACTATAGTACAAATGTAACAGACCGGTTTCTTACCAAACAAAACCATTGTAACAGCTGTTATAGGCTACTAGAGTTTCACTGTGATAATTTTCTGTTTCAGATACAAAGCTTGATGAAGATTGTGTAGCCACCATGGCTAAGCAAGGACGAAAGACCAGACAAAGTTCTGGTTCAAAGCTGAGTGATCTATATGATCTGGTGGGTCCAGGCAAGCAGTTATTTCCCACAGAAGTTCCAACCTGGAGAGCTGTGCTTCAGAGAGGAATCCTCCTCCAGGAAGAGAAGCTGCTTCTGGATGATATGAAGAGAGCTCAGTACCCTCTGCAAGATTTGGCTAAGGACTTGGCATCACTGGTACTGGCACAGTGGCGCAAAAGCAATGCGAAGTTCACTCCTCCTGTGATCATTCAAGAGAGATCCATTGCCAGGAAGATTCATGTCAGGTGGAATGAAATGATTGACCTAGTGAATGGCAGAGTGAAGGCTGCAAAGAGATAGAAGAGAATATCTGAACTTGATACATTGTTTGACATAACAACCTGCAGACATGATATCACTCTCTGTGGAACTGAAGCAGCTGGCTGCTCTGGCTATGCTGCTAGAGTTCATGTCAACTGTGACTGTCCTCTGCCTCAGAAAATTCCAAAGCTAGAGCTAGAGTGGCTCCATTACCAGAGGATCAAAACCTCAGAAGTTTCTGGCTTCCGGATGGCATCTGTTGATGTGAAGGAAACAGTGAAGCAGGTGAAGGCTGCTAAGAGGAAGGAGGAAGAACAGAAGGCAGCTGAGAAGAGAAACAGAAAAGAGGGAGAAGAAAAGGAGCTACTGCTTAGAGCTGGTGATGGTGATGATGATGAAGATGAGGTGACTTCCTTGCAAGTCTCCAGGCAGAGCAGCTGCAGCTCCTACTGCTGATACAGATTTTTCCAGTACTGCACCAAGCACACGCTCCAATGTCAACACTGGCAAAGTCTCCACCTCTGCCAGGAGGAACTACATGGATATCTCAAGCACTGCTGCGGCTGCAGTCAGGTTCAAGGTGACAAACACTCCTGCAGCAGCCACTGCAACTGGTTTCTTGCAAGATCTCATCAAAGCTGGCCATCTATCTGCTAAGGCATATCTAGCTGTTGACAGGATGACGATGTGGAGGGGCAAGGAGTCTGTAATAGGTGCCTCGGTGGAGGCCCTGGAGAAAAGGATAGAGGGAGAAGAGATCAAGGGAATTTTCTTTGATGGAAAACAAGATAAGAAAACAAAGATCATGAGGTACAATGAAGAAACTGGCCGCTTCCATCCTGATATTACAACTGAAGAGCACTATAGTGTTACCTGGGAACCAGAGGGGAAGTATCTCTTCCATTGTACACCAGAAGAACCTGAAGGAAATGAGAAACCTGCACTGAAGATAACTCAGGCTCTGTTTGAGTGGATTAGTGCTCATGGTGTTAAAGATACTAGTGTGGTCCGTGGTGGTGACTCTACCAACACAAACACAGGACCTGATGGAGGAGCCATCACTCACTTGGAGAGACTGCTAGGTCACAAGTGTCACTGGCTGATATGCCAGTTGCATATTAATGAACTCAGCCTCAGGCACATGATCATCAAGCTTGATGGTCCCTACACGCACAAGTCTGGGTTCAGTGGCCCAATAGGAAAACTTTTAGAGAAGATCAATGACATATCTGTCAACTTTAGCTTCAAGGCTCTGCCAGGAGAAGAAGATATAATTGAACTGCCAGAAGACATTGTACAGAACCTTAGCACTGACCAGAAGAACTGCTACCTACTGATCAAAGCTCTCAAGACAGGAGATTTGAGCAAGGAAGTTGCTGGTCTGAAGTGTGGCCCACTGAATCAGTCACGCTGGCTGACTACAGGTGAGGCTCTGTTGATGCTGTGGATGAGGCAGCATGGTCTGAAGGGGGAGGTGTTGAAGAAGCTGGAGGTGCTGCTGAAGTTCTGCCTGGACTTCTACTTCAAGGTGTATTTTGAGATCAAGGTGAAGCACCACATGAGGTATGGACCTCACCATATTGTGACCGCTCTGGGACTGCTAAGAAGCCAGACCTCTGAAGTCAGGAACATAATCACTCATGTGATAGTTCTTGGAGCATATCATGCTCACAGTGAGAACCTCATTGCCTTTCTCCTGTGCAATGAGGATGAGGAGGAGAGGACATGGGGGGTTGAGATGATCAAGAAGATCAGAGGTAAGTCTGAGTATGGAGACATGAGTCTGAGAACTCATAGAAACCCTAAACTGAATTTTGATGCCACTTCTCCAATTACTCTGATTAATTGGGATAAGGAGAAATTGTATGAGCCAGTCTTCACTTGTAAGATGTCAAGAGGAGAAGTTGAGGAGCTTCTCAGGGCTCCACTTGAAGTTGAGAACTTCTCAGTTCACACTCAAAGCTGTGAAAGAGCAGTCCAGGAAGTTTCAGCTGCAGCTCATGCAGTGTATGGGCAAGAGAGAAGAGATGGTTTTGCTCGTGCTAGGATCGATCACAGAGAATTGTTGCCAGTTTTCAAGTCAAAGCAAGACATTATGAACATGTTTTAGAACTCTACAAGACCTGCTAGACAAATCAAGATGCTTTCAGGAGAAAAAATCTCAAAACATTCAGTTCACCAGCATATTATTACAAGCTGGAGGTGGAGGAGGGACTCATACAAATATTAAAGAAGAATTGCAAAAAAGGTTGAACGTCACAGCAGCTTGCGGAAAGGTGGGGACAGCTGCCATCACACTCAGTGATGCCGAAAAGAAAATAAATAAAAATTGGTGGAGCCGTTTCTAAAAAAAGAGAAAATGCAAGACCAAGAAAGAATAACAAAAAGATTCTGCCTGATGAAGAGAACAGCCGCGAAATGTGGTGTATAGGACACTAAAAAACGGTTCTAGGTAAATTCCACCGCGGAAAATTCCACCACGGTAAATTCCACCAGGTAAATTCCACCAATGGTAAATTCCACCAAAGTAAATTCCACCAGGTAAATTCCACCAATGGTAAATTCCACCAGGTAAATTCCACCCCAATTTATTTAAAATAAAATATGATTTAAATAAGTAAAATGTAAATATTTTATTCATATGGGTACAAATAGAAGAATACAACGAATATTACAATAATTATGGTGCTCTTCCAATATGTGCTCTACCGCGAAATTTACATTCCAATACGTGATCTACCTTAGATTATTCGGATTAGCAGCAGGTACGTTAGTTAGCCTTATAAGGCTAACTAACGAAAATATCAGACTTAACCTAACCAATCGTCAAGGGCGTATAGTTGATCTAACGATTGGTTAGGTTGTCATGATATTTTCGTTAGTGCTAATCCGAATAATCTAAGGTAATATTTACATTTTACTTATTTAAATCATATTTAAGTAATGTAAGTAAAATGTAAATATTACCTTAGATTATTCGGATTAGCACTAACGAAAATATCATGACTTAACCTAACCAATCGTTAGTCAACTATACGCCCTTGACGATTGGTTAGGTTAAGTTGATATTTTCGTTAGTTAGCCTTATAAGGCTAACTAACGTACCTGCTGCTAATCCGAATAATCTAAGGTAGATCACGTATTGGAATGTAAATTTCGCGGTAGAGCACATATTGGAAGAGCACCATCAATTATTGTAATATTCGTTGTATTCTTCTATTTGTACCCACATGAATAAAATATTTACATTTTACTTATTTAAATCATATTTTATTTTAAATAATTTGGGGTGGAATTTACCTGGTGGAATTTACCTGGTGGAATTTACTTTGGTGGAATTTACCATTGGTGGAATTTACCTGGTGGAATTTACCGTGGTGGAATATACCGTGGGGGAATATACCGGCCACCCTAAAAAACATACAATTCCTTAGTTTTGGGCCATTTTGGGTGATTTTGGTTATTTTAGGGGTTATGAACCACTTTGGCTGATCTTAAATGGGTCCAAGCCTGCCCCTAGAAATGCTTAAGGGTGTATGTGAATAATATGGAACATATGGAGGTCATTTGAGGCTACCAAGTCTTTGAAATTGGCCAAAAATCCCATTTTTCGACAAAAAAGTGCGATTTTGAACACTTAAATGCGATTTTTCGCAAAAGTTGCAGAAGACGAACCCCTCTTAAAATTCAATTTTACATAGGAATACAAACTGCCAATCTTGAAATTCCAAGTTTTCAATATTCGACCTGAGCATGATACACCCTACTGTGCAATGTTGCAGTGTACCGTCAACATTGGCAAGCTCATCAGGCCAAGCTCGACGAAGATGACGTCATGTTGGGCGAGCAAAAGATGACGTCACAGCGCGGGAACCTCAGGACAGGCGTCGCAGCGCCTTCGCTCTCCGAATTCCATCCTTAGTGATCCACACGTTACCATCATGTAAACATCATTCGTGCAAGGTCTCATTGGCCCTTTAATATCACTCAATTAACTTTATATAAAGATTATCATTGCCGCGCGTTATTAATTGTCATATTGTAAGCATTAATTCAAGTGTACACATTACAGTATTTCCAATGTAAACAATCAGCAATAAGCAATGCTGTCGTTTACATTAATCAATTTATTTTGGGTTAAATAAGAGAGAAGAAAACTGAATCTATCAATAACCTAATTAATAACTTAATTAATAACATTACTTTGATCTGAAAGATCTGGTGACCTCGGCCAAAGCATTCATTAATAACATTCACTTATAACCATTATCAATAACAGTAATTACCATCATTCCTTATAGTACCGATTTACTCATCAAACATGGCTACAAACTGGCCATAAAATACACAATTATAATTGGCTACTATATATATATATATAATATATATATAATATATATATATATATATATATATATATATTACATTATATATATATATATTATATATACAGTATATATATATATATATATATGATAATGTTTATGATAATGATAAGCTTTATTGACAGCATATAAATTCCATAAAAAATATAATATTCTTGAAGGTAATAAGAGATAACATAAATCAAACAATAAATAAATTAAGAAAAAAACTAAAAATTATGATCAAAAGAGAAATAATACATATATATATATATATATAAATAATTTTCTATAATATTTACTTTTTACTATATCATTATTAATATATTATATACATATATATTGTTCAAAATTAATTTGAACAAATGTCAACATGCCATTATATTATTATCATTATTATTATTATTATTATTATTAATATTAATTATTTATATATTAATTATTATTAATTATGAATATAATATAAAGTTCATATTTTTTCAGCCAAGTCAGAACTCATAATTAATGAAAATGAATTTGAAAGCGAAATGAATTAATTTATTATATACTGTATGTCTGTACTCTGTAGATCTCAATATGTCAAACTGTGACATTTAGTTTGAAGCCAAAGCGATTCGGGATGAAAATTAAAAATCACAAATTATGAGTCGTTTTTACTCCTCAGTTGAATTTTTTTATTTACAAACGTACGGAAAATGCATAGGCTATATCTATCTATCTATCTATCTCTCTATATGCACACAGAGGGTTGACAAAGGTAAACAAACACCTTCGGGTTTTCCCCCCCCCTCATAGTTTTTTATGTGGTAATAAAGATTAATAAATAATAACGGATTTATTGAATCAATATATTTAGAATCGTGTTGCTTTCCCTTTTCGATAATTATATAACTCTTGACACAAAACGTTCTGGAATTCCATTGATAAGCTTTGCCATTTGTTCTTGAGGACAATCATCGTGGTGTCTATTTACTTTTGTCAACCCGCTGTACATATAATATACACTCGCATGAAACCGTTTTGAGAAAGTGGACAATTATTTGCTGGTTTTGAAAAATAATTGGTTAAATTTCCATCTTTTTGTGACTGGAAAATTGGTGAAAATTATCTTCTTATCTTCTTCCCGTTATTATTAATATTATTATTATTATTAATATTATTATCATTATTATTATTATTCAGTAGTAATAGTAGTAGTAGTAGTAATAGTAGAAGTAGTAGTAATATTTTGTTGTCGTACATATTGCTGTTAGAGTTCAAAACAGTTATAAAATATAAATATTTACGTCATAGAAAAATGAGAAACATCTCAGTTTAAATGTTATGCCTAATTACGGTGGAGAGCGCAAGAAAGCAACTCGCTCCACCACCAAGCCAGAACTAGAGGCGGGGCCACCAGCTTGACCTTCGTGTGAAGAAAGACCAACGCACGGAACAGCAACGAGGTTTAACGAGGTTAATTATTTGAAATTAATTTATAGTATTAACCAATATCAAGATATTAAACATTAACATTAAAAGACTTTTATGATTCACGTGTAATCTATATTTCTTAGCTTTATAATTGAAAGGGATCACCTGAAGATCAGGGCCCCCAGCCTTCTTTAGTTAGCCTTGTAAGTGTAACTAATGAAAATATCACGACCTAACCTAATCAATCGTTAGGTCAACTGTACGCCCTTGACGATTGGTTAGGTTAGGTCGTGATATTTTCGTTAGTTAGCCTTATAAGGCTTATAAGGCTTATAAGCCTTATAAGGCTAACTAATGAAGGCTGGGAGCCCTGATCTTCGAGTGATCGAATTGAAAGTAAAGGGGCTGTGCTTATAATTATTATATATAAAAAATTACTACGAATCCACCGGCCCCGGGTTCGATTCCCGGCGATGGCAGGCGGTGCTTATGTCACCCAGTTGTTCACCCTTTCAACATTTCAAATATTCCGTGATGATTTCTTCAATCAAACACTTAACTTTGTTAGCAGGAAAATAAGCGTGTTTAATGCAATCGCCACACTATTGAATTAAGTTAAATTAACTATTTACTGTAGATATACTGACAGATAGTGAACCATGCATGGTTTCTTTTCCATGTAGTGTGTGTGTGTGGGGGGGTGTGTGTGTGTGTGTATTTTTAGAATAGAATCAAAATCGGATACTTTTTTCATTAACTTATAAATTTATGGGAAAATTACAGTATATACCAAAATATTTATTAAAATTACGTCCAATAAATCTAAACTATGTACATAAAAATTATATTAATTTATACTTTATATAACCCAAAATGTCAGAATGGCAAAATTACAATATATATATATATATATATATATATATGGGATGAATTTCACAATTAAACACGTGAAATAAATGAATGATACAAACCCACAAGGAAAAATAAAAATGATTCCAACGCCTTTAGTGTATACAGAAATGATTCCCTGACGATGTGTACTTCTGAATACACGAAAGGCCTTGGAATCATTTTCCTTTTTCCTTGGGCTTTGCTATATATATATATATATATATATATATATATATATATATATTATAATTAAAGTTATAATCAGTAAATATAAACCAGGTGTAACAATTATACTAATTATACTTTATGTGACTTAAACAGCATTTATGTACTAATCGTAACCAAAAGAGATGCAGGAATCCTGATCAACACAAATCTAAATCTGACTTCAGTAATTTATATGGTAATTAAGAGCCAAATTCGGAATTCAAAAGTTGGGCAATCTCTCTTTTAAAAACAAAAGTTTTCTTCAATTAATTTTCTTTAGAAACCAACGTTTTTCTTTTGTTTTTTTTTGCACCACCTCCGTTATCTTTACAGTCACAAGCGTTACTGTAATTTTTTTTTTTTTTCTTAAATTTGAACAATGTACATACACAGGTTCAGATAACGTTTCCGTGTTTGAATATGTTTAATTTTAGCATTTATCTGCATGCGATTGCTGTGGTTCTGAAAATGTAACTCTTTGTGGCATTATCAAATGAATTTTATGCAAATGCTTGATGAGTGACAAGTGCGATAGTGTGCGTGGGTTTATTATCGGACACCATTTTGGGTAGTACGACGTAATAGTATGAAAGCACACAGACTGTTTCTATTTATCTAACTAAACGACGTTATCAAACGAGTGATAATGGTCTAATGACAAAATATTTGACACTTAACATTTCATAATGTATTTTGTTATTATTTATTAATTAATTATATATTTTAATTGGCACAGTGCCATTATGTTTCTTGTGTGAGGCAAGCATGGAGTAATTATATACAAAGGTTTCTGAACTAAAACTATATATATATAATATATATATATATAGAAACGACGTAAGTATAGAGGAGCGTTCTGCACACGAGGAAGAGAAATAACGAACAAATAAAAAATGAGGTGACCGCCCGGGAATCGAACCCAGGATCTTCCGATTGCCGGTCAGATATGCTATCCATTACACCACGGGCCTCGATCAGACAGAAGTCGAAATTCCTACATAGGGCAGAAACCAATGCCCTGAGAGGGCACCCTCGCAAATCGTGAATATGTACATTTAACTGCAATGACTACGCAGTATATTAATGTATAGAAACGACGTAAGTATAGAGGAGCGTTCTGCACACGAGGAAGAGAAATAACGAACAAATGAAAAATGAGGTGACCGCCCGGGAATCGAACCCAGGATCTTCCGATTGCCGGTCAGATATGCTATCCATTACACCACGGGCCTCGATCAGACAGAAGTCGAAATTCTCCTACATAGGGCAGAAACCAATGCCCTGAGAGGGCACCCTCGCAAATCGTGAATATGTACATTTAACTGCAATGACCACGCAGTATATTAATGTATAGAAACGACGTAAGTATAGAGGAGCGTTCTGCACACGAGGAAGAGAAATAACGAACAAATGAAAAATGAGGTGACCGCCCGGGAATCGAACCCAGGATCTTCCGATTGCCGGTCAGATATGCTATCCATTACACAACGGGCCTCGATCAGACAGAAGTCGAAATTCTCCTACATAGGGCAGAAACCAATGCCCTGAGAGGG
>JAJOZX010002590.1:182500-190000 GCA_023014485.1 Bathynomus jamesi
GGGAGGACAATGGACTCCCCTTGGGGCACCCATCACCTTTGCCAACAGGTTTTTATGTTTTCATGAAGCGAGTTGAATCAACAACATCCACATATAAAATTTACGATAGGAAGTGAAAAAGACAATATTTAATAGACGTTTAGTTACTCTTGGTACCAACTCATCCTTTCTTTACCTTTGCATTTAGAAAAGAGTGGACTGTTCTCCCGTATAATAATTGCTAGTTAATTCGTTTGAGATAGATCTTAAAATATTTTTTAATCTTTATATAGGCCTATATTAGCTCCTAACCTCCCCCGCCTTTAAATGAATATTTATCCTCAACGCAACTTTACAACAATCAAACTATTTTGTTACAACCATCCAACTAACTACATTAAATACACACTGACCTACTACTCACTTTTATGTATTTAATTTTGCCAGCTATCATTTTATGGTGCCAGTATCACAGTGAGCAAAACTGCAAATTTTATAATGTAATTGGTTGAAATGTAATTTGGAACTTCACAATTATTTTAATTATATACTCAATATTTTATTACTTCATTTTTTATTTTTATAGTCACTGATGATGGAAATAAGGTTTGCAAAACGTTTGGACTACCTGTGCCCTACTATTCATCCTTACACACACACACACACACACACACACACATATTTTATATTAAAGAGATTAAAACTCCATTATTTCGGAACTTATAGTTTTAAATATTTCACTCTAAGAGGGTAATTACAGCCATTTGACTGTATTTATGCTTCTATTAATCAGTATAAAGCCTAGATTGTCACGCAAGAAACTTAATCATTACATAAAACAGGGTCACGCGCAGTACTGTAATACAAAAAAGCGTAGTCAATGAATTTTAACTTAGTTTAGCAATTTTTTCCGTAGTTTTTACTATTAAAAAATATATAATTATTTTTCTGATTTTAAAAATTTTAAATTTTATTGATTTACCGATTGAAAATAATTAAAAATTAGCTTCTCAATTTGTTCGCTGCGCTTCTTTTTGGAACTTAGATTTAGGAGGCTCCGAAAAAGTCTGTTAAATTGAAACTTTAAAGAATTCCCAATTACATCAAATCTGCATACATTTATAAATACATTTCGTGCACACTCAAGCTTACGCACGAGTCTCGGTTCTTCACACACACACCTTTTATACGCTGCATGTATATCGTACATAGTATATGATCGAATAGTGTTTTATATACCAAAAATTATTATTATATTTTATTATTATTATTATTATTATTATAAAAATATTAGTAGTAATTTTATAAGAAAAATCAATCCTCACAAAGTGCATCAAAAATAATAAGTAAAATGTTCAAATTTGCTTATATATTGCAGAAATTAAAAATTTCGAGACGTTTCTAAGGATTAGGTTAGTAATGCTTAATGTCACAGTCATTAGGTAAAATGCCTCAAGTTTTTAAGCATTACTCGAAGTGACTGCTGGTTTTACACGCACTAACTGTAACATACTGTCACATATACACTGAAAACGAAAACTTGTCCATCCGACACATTTACGGCAAGTTTGGTTTGCTGGTGCCTCTAGGGACAATTTTTTTTTTATATCGTGTCCAAGTGAACAGTAAAAACAAGCCATTTGATACATTACTCGCTATGACTATGACTCATTTATTGATAAATATCGTTACCTAAATATCGTATTCCATATTTATGCAACGATAATCATTAATGGATGAATTACCCTTTTCTGATAGAACTGGACTTTTCGCCTTCTGTTATATCTCCTTTTCGTTTTTAAACGTGTGGCCTCGTAGGAGGTTTCTCATCCTGCGAGAAGGTATTGGTGTTTCGTTGTTGGCATCTATTATCACTTTTAATATCATAATAATACATAGATTAATATACGAAGGTTGGCGATACCCATGACATGAATGCACAACAACGAAGAAGAGAATAGAGAGAGAGAGAGAGAGAGAGAGAGAGAGAAGGGGTAAAGGAACTAGAGAGTAAGCGAATGAAACGGAAGGAGAGAGAAAAGATGTCTGGGTTTAACCAGGCGTCCTCAGCTGGATGTTTGGAGGCCAAACCTCGAGGTTACTAATCCCGCAAAAAGGTCAGTAGATTCCCTAAAAGTGATAATAGATGCCAACAACGAAACACCAATACCTTCTCGCAGGATGAGAAACCTCCTACGAGGCCACACATTTAAAAACGAAAAGGAGAGATAACAGAAGGCGAAAACGTTAATTACTCACCTCTTAAATACTCTCCCCTCAGTTCAGTTCATGCAGTTCCAAAGACAAAGATAGGGGGGGGGAGAGGATAGATTTCACAAGCACCCTAAAAACGAAGGAAACGAAAAGGAGAAGAAGGGGGGAGGGCGGAGGCAGATAAGAGAACACGAAGAAAAGACACGGGAGCGTAGGAAGAGATAAAACATGCCCGAGCTCAATCAAACATGCTCGGTCAGGTTTTTTGTTTTTTAGATGAGAGCAAGCTCTCTTTGTAGGTTTGAGGACCCAATCCTAGAGACTACTAACCCCACAAGGAAGCCAGCAAGCCCCCTAAAAATATAACAATAAATGATAGATGCCAGTGAAAGAATGCCAACACCCCTCGTGAGACGCGGGAGAAAAGCTCACCCACCCTACGAGGCCATATGGCAGAAAAGGGAGAAAAGACCAGTGAGAGAGAGCAAAATGCAAAACGCGATCTCTCTCTTCTAACCCCCTGACCCCTGATTCCCCCCCCCCCCAAAACGGGATAAAATTCCCTGTCGTTAAGTCATTCCAGAAATTCTAAAACAAAACTGTAAATTATTATACAAAACCTAATTGCCGAATTACATTACATTAATATACTAAATTCTTATACACACACACACACACAGACACACACACACATATATATATATAGTAAACCCTCGTCCAACGCGTTTTTCCAGCGCGAATTTGCTTATATACGGAAAAAAATGCGAACAATAATTATTTGCCGAAAGCGGGAAATTTGATTATACACGATCCGCCAAACACGCTCTAATCCCAATGTGCGCTCTAGTGTTTTCTCCTACACTCTCCAACACTCCCGCAGCTCCCTCCCTCTCGCGTCACCCCTCGCAAACTTTACATCCTATTTTTTTATGGAGAAAGGAGGAGCCAAGATAGCTGACAAAAGTAAATAGACACCACGATGATTGTCCTCAAGAACAAATGGTAAAGTTCATCAATGGAGTGCCAGAACGCGTGTGTCATCTTTAAATAATGGAAAGGGGAAAGCAACACGATTTTAAATATATTGATTCAATAAATCTGTTATTATTTATTGACTTTTATTATTAAATCAAAAACTATGGAAAGAAAACGAAGGTGTCCATTTACTTTTCTGTACTTATCTTTTGAAGAAAAAAGTTTATTATTATTATTATTATTATTATACTGTAGTAGTAGTAGTAGTAGTAGTAGTAGTAGTAGTAGTAGTAGTAGTAGCCTAGTAGTAGTAGCCTAGTAGTAGTCACAGAAATGATTGTTTGAACGCTCATGTAAAAAAAATTAGCCAAAGAGAAAATTGTCTTTTGAGGACCTTCGAATGTCATACGAGAAAGAAATCATAATCTTTTGCCTTTTTCTTTTCAAACTATTCAATTATTTAATTTGAGAAAGATCTTCAAAGAATGTTTGAAGAAAGAAAAAGATTTTTGTATTTGTAAATCGGAAGATAAATTTTGTCTAAAGATTGGGATCTATTTTGTATAAAAGATTGAATGTGATTATATAATATATTATCTACATTCTACAGTTTATACAGCTGGGACCAAAAGTTTCAAAGTATCACTTTAGAAATTTTTTTTTTTGAATAAATATCAACAGAAATTATCTATAACATCAGTGATGTATGTTGAGTACTGATAATAAACTCGGTAACGCTTGTCAACATTTGTGAAGTTCATCAGAAACAGTTTGGTGTAATTTTCATTCCTTATATTAGAATTAATATATGATAATATATCATTTTTTTGTAGTATATTTAAGTATATTTAAACAACAAAATGTTGTGGAATTCATTACATGAACGGCACATCATTACTCAAAAGCAACATGAGGTTTCATTTGACTTTATCAGCCAAACTTAAAGAGTTCAAGTGTGATGCAAAGCTTTTGGCCATGTATCGATTTAGCCCTTTTTTGCCTTTTTGT
This sequence comes from Bathynomus jamesi, assembly GCA_023014485.1. Classification (NCBI taxonomy): domain Eukaryota; kingdom Metazoa; phylum Arthropoda; class Malacostraca; order Isopoda; family Cirolanidae; genus Bathynomus; species Bathynomus jamesi. The sequence continues at coordinate 186,677 of JAJOZX010002590.1, forward strand.
GCTTTCATTCACGTCAGCGTCAGAGAAGTTTAAGTAAAATTAAATTCATGTTTATATGGTTTTTCTTTTTATTTACCGCAAAGACTCGAGAAAAAGCATCAGGAAAATCGATAACATATGCTCGTACTGTATGTAAGAGTAGTATAGATCTTAAGTTTGATTCCAGTCTCTTTTTCATACATAGAAACCTTTATACTTGAGACATGTTGGAACAAATCAACCGAATATGAGTTAGTTTAAATATAATATATCAATATTTTGAGAGAAACACTTTTATGCCTCACGTAACTAGTTATATATGCATTAACACTCATATATGGTGTGGAGCAGCGTGGTGAAATGTTTCTTGTGCAGTTTATAGTTTTAGCATTGGATAAATTCGGTAAAATCCTTACAGTTGATACGTGGAACTTATTATTATTCCTACTTTCTTGCTTTAATACTTACACGAGACTACACGCGCGAAAAGATCGCTAATAAAGCATTAACGAAGTTATGGTTATCTTATCTTTTCGGATATTCTAGCTAAATATCTGATAATCCTTCGCACCGCGTGAACAGATTTAACAAGTGAATTACGAGCCTAAATACTCATTCTTCATAAACAAGGCAACAGCCAACGAGAAATTGCAATGGAATTCAAAATATCCAAAGCAACAATTCAAGGAATTTACTGCGAATGCATGAAAATGACAGTTTGGATACTCATACCAGACGTGGCCTAAAATAAGCTCCGCAATCGCTTTAAACCAGCTCCAGAGGTATGATATAGGCGTGAAGATCGCATAAACAAAGGAACAACAGTCCCATCAATTCCTATACTAAGCAAATATCACAATACGAGCAAACACCATCCTTCGCCTCGTTGAACTCAATTCTAAATACTATTGGAGTCACCAACCCTCAACTGAATTATCTTTCTTTTGGCATCTCCATCCAAGTGGTTGACAAAATTCGAAGTCCTTCTGTACCACAGTAAATATTATAATTATTATTTAATTTTAGTTAGCTATGTACACTGTAGATACACAATTAGCTCTAGGGTGGTTGTAAATTGTAGTTTCGAGAAAAAAAATTCGCCTACAAAAATAATTTCTAAAAAATTCTAAGAAGCACAAAAAAAAAATCTAATTGGTACCATTCTCTTTCTCTCTCTGGATAATTTATTTTACTTTATTATTTTTTTTAGAGGGTCGGGTGAGTGTAGTAAAATTTCGAAAACAAAATCTATTCATTACTGATTAGTAATTTGTTGTGCTTTTTGGAAATTTTATGCTTGATGGCTAATTTTTTTTTAAATTTATATTAAACATAAATAATCGAAACTAAAATACATTACCCAGATGAAATAGGTCCGTTTATTTACAAACGTAAAACGTAGCTATTCCATGATATGCCCCAGCGACTACAAAACGCTTTTACTTAAAGACGTTTTCTTTAGGGACAAATGTTACCAGAGTTACTGGTTTATGAAACGGTTATCAAAAATATTCCCTGAACGTACACTTTATACGTTTGTCTTACCAACGTCCAGAATAACTACAAAATATTACTTAAATATTTAAAGGAACCCACATTTTCATGGTACATAAAACATTTATTGATCATATAATTCATATATATATATATATATATATATATATATATATATATATATACAGGGTGGCGCAAAGGTCGCGCACCATAAGAATTTTCAGTGTTGACTATAATATTTTTTTTTTCTTTTAGGTAGGGGATGGCTGCGAAATTAACAGTAGACGAGAGGGTGAGCTTGGTTTTAATATATGGAATACCAGGTACAACAAATCTTCTTTTGTTCAAAATACAATTATAAACTAAGGTTAATTTTAATATTTACCTGTATTGTAACCGTATATATATATATATATATATATATATATTATACAGGGTGGGCCGTAAGTTTCCATACATAGGAAAATTAAACGTTTGTTTTTATGTTTCAGATACCCTAAGAATATGCGTTTGACGAAAGAGCAACGAATTGAAATCATACTGATGGCTGGGTCGGGAAGCAGTCGCATGGTTTGCAATGAACTTTCAGACAACATGGAACGAACATCACACACGACACTGTGGCAAAACTTATTAACAAGTTTCAGAAAACTGGAAATGTTGCAGATCAACCGCGAAGTGGTCCAAGACGTACAGCCCCGATGAAGACACAACAGCTACGATACTTACAGCGCTTACACGGAGTCCCAGAAAAAGTACACGACGGTTGTCTGCAGAAAGTGGTGTCACAGATCGAGTATCAGGCGCATTTGAAAGCAAACAAATGGCATCCATACAAATTGCATATGGCACAGCATTTGAGTGAAGACGACCCGGATAGACGGATGGAATTCTGTGAATGGGCATTAACCAAAGTGAACGAGGATGCAAACTTTTCAACTAAGATCTTGTTTACTGATGAAGCAAATTTTTACGTCAATGGAGAGGTTAATCGGCAAAACATACGTTATTGGAGTAATGCTAACCCTACTGGCTGAGTCCGACGAAGATGCAAGGTGCCGGTAAAGTGATGGTGTGGGCCGGGATATGGGGTGACAGAATTATTGGACCAATTTTTGTCAGTGGAAATCTTAATGCCGAAGGTATCTTAACATGTTGCAAGAAGAGATTTTCCCATCCCTGCTAAACGAGGAAGGTACTTCCCAGTTTACTTCAGCAAGATGGAGCTCCACCTCATTATGGTCTTCACGTGCGTCGGTATTTGGATCAGCAGCAGTTTCCGGATGCTTGGATTGGTCGGCGTGGTCCTGTGGAGTGGCCTCCCAGATCCCCAGATCTCACCCCCCTTGATTTCTATCTTTGGGGGCACTTGAAGGCCATGGTGTATCAGGAAAGATACGAGACATAAATCATCTAAAGAACGTATCACCAACGCCATTACAAGCATAACGTCAACTGTGCTAATGCGTGTTCATCAACAGTGGGGAACACGTATTGAAATGTGTTTTCAAAACAATGGCAACCATGTAGAGCATATTATATAAATAAAAATGGTTGTCCATAAAAAAATGTTTATTTTTCCTATGTATGGAAACTTACGGCCCACCCTGTATATATATATATATATATACACACAATCAGGAGAATTTTATTAACCAAAATTGTATAAATAAATTATACGAAATCCAAGATCATAAAAGCAGAAATGTTAATTTCAAAGTAGAAAGAATTTAAAACGTAAATGAATGAAGCTTTTAATATTTCTCATTAACCACCACTGATTATTCTTTGATTTACCCTAAACCCAAATTGAAAGATTGCAGGTTCCAAGATAACAACACTAACTTTGTT
>JAJOZX010002590.1:192500-205000 GCA_023014485.1 Bathynomus jamesi
AACTCTATCTTTGATTATACCCCACATTGAATAATCACTGTGATGTGATTATTCAATGTGGGGTATAATCAAAGATGCAACGTATGCATTTGAACATGATGGAGGACACTGAATAATTTCTGTAGTAAATGATAAATATTATTCTTCACAAGGTGATTCCATTATCCTCGGTAAACCGACTTTTGCCGCACCCTGTATATATATATGAACACTTCTGAGGTAAATTCCATTAATTTAGATGACCGAGCGATGAGAACGTGGACCGGGTATTCCGGTACGAGGAACTGATATAATTTGTGAACACGTAGACGCAGAAGAAACGTACACATACGTAAATATACATACATCAAATCCATACAAGTGAAACACTTTTTCCAATTGAGGTTTTCAAAATGAAGCTTTTTTTTTTATTTTTTTTTATTTTATTTTGTTTTGTTTTAAGCGAAAGGAAAGTTTTAATTTTAAAACTTTAAATTTGTCCCTCAACTTCGGCTAAAGTTTCCATCTGTTTAGTCATATAAATTGCTTTCAACACCTACTCTATCTTTCATATATATATATTTTATTTTATTTTTTTTTTTTCCAAAAAAAATTATTGCACATTTTTTTTGGGTAGGAAGGTGGGGCAAGGGCGAATGCCTAAAAAAATACCCTCCCATAGAGGAACAGGGCCAAAATCAAGGTTCAAGGTTTTCGAGATGCCTGGACATTCTGCGTTTGAAAGATTAAAGGTCATAGACAGGGGGAAAGATGGATCGAAGAAGATTGTTTCAGAGTTGACCGGTTGAGAAGATGAAAGACTGAAAATACCGAGTAACCCTTGCATTAGAGAGTTGGACAGAAGAGGAATGAGAATATGTCGATAGTCTGGTGCTGCGTGCTCTGCTTAAAGGAGGAGGCATGTAATTAGAGAGTTCAGAAGAGCAGTGTCCGTTATAACAGCGATAGTAAAGAGAGAGTGAGGCAACAATGCGTCGAAGAGAGAGAGAGAGAGAGAGAGAGAGAGAGATTGAAGACAGTCAGTAAGAAGCGGGGAAATGATGAGACGAAAAGCCTTTGGGATATCTTTTTTGGGAAGACCTTTTTGGATCATACTGTATAATATATATATATATATATATATATATATGCGAAGATCTATTTATGACGTATGATTGTGCTATATAATATTCCACTTTGAATCGATAGTTTGATGGGTTCGATGTAAGAGAGAGTTGTTCTTTTAGTCCTGCCTTATTTGCCAGGTAGTCTGAACTCATATGGAACTACCTTTTTGCTATGCAGGGAGGAGGAGCCAAGGAAGAACGCCCCCAAAAATGCATCACCCCCATAGAAGGAGAATAAGAGAGCCTAAATCAAGCTCTAGAGTTTTCGAGATGCCTGAACACTGCGTTTAAAAGACTGGAGGTTACAAACAGGGGAAAGATGGATTGAAGAAGGGTGTTCCAGAGTTGACGAGTTGAGTAGATAAAAGCTGTATGTATACCTCCAACTAGTCGTTTAGATTTGTTACTTAAATGTGTTCAAATCGTCTCGTATTACAGTTCTTAATTCCTTTGGTATCTTTTTGTTTGGAGGGTTATTTTGGTATGAGTTTAAAACTGTCGTACTAGCAAGAAATGGGACAGTTAGGAACAGTCATAAACGTATATAAAAAGTCAATAAAACGTTTACTACACCTCCCATTTCTTGCTGGGATTCTCTTAATTATTGTACGCGCGGAGACTGTTTGGTTTTTTTTGCTTCTCTCAACTGAAAACAACGTTTATTCTTGAAGTCTTTGTTATATAATCCTGTTATTTCTTTCCATTTCGATATAAAGCGTATTTATATTGTTTCTGAGTGAAAAATAACCTCTTGTTTTTATGGCACCGGTAAATGGCCATTATTCTACAATTTCGCCGATGTAAATAGTCTAGAGAAGAAATTCTTACAGTTTTAGCCTTGATCTGATTTTGGGAGGGGAGGGAGGTTATAGGGCATATATGATTTTTTTTTTTCTTCAAAGTTTTGCACCTGTCACATTTTGGTTGTTCGCTTACTGACGTTTTGGTTATTCGCTTACTGACGTTTTGGTTATTCGCTTACTGACGTTTTGGTTCTTCGCTTACTAACAGCTTTGTACGAGTGTGTGTTAGTATTTCGGTAATTTTAAGTGATTCCCAGTTTTTAGTTCTTCACCTTACACACTTGTGTCTTTACTACTCGTATTTTATATTGCTTTGGTGTCTTTGAGAGGTACTGCTGCATTGCCCGTAATCTCTCTGTCTATATCATTTAGCAGCAGTATGATGAATAAGATGGTGCCAGCATTGTCCCTTGTGGCACTGAGTTTAGAACTTAAGATTCGGCTGATGAGATTCCTTCAACTTTTACAACTTGCTTTAGTTTTGTTCCCAAATTATATATTAATTTTCTACTTTATCTCTTTTACCAACTTCTTTCAGTTCCATTGGGACAATTACTAAAGGCTCTGCAAGAGTATATGGCAAAATTTACCTGTAATTACTTTGAGGGTATACTATATATACACATAGGCGAAATTACGTATAGGAAGAGTAGGCACCTGCCTATGGCGGCAAATTTTGAGGGGCGGCAAATTTTACCATATTTCAACCTAAATAAGACAAAGAAAACAAAAATAGAAAATAAATAACTTATAAGAACTAACAAATTAAATGGACTCAAAAATAAGTTTTAAAATAAAAAGAACAGCAGCCTCTAATACCAAATTAGTGCTATCAAATGGCACAACTATAAGGCACTTTAATCCCTGCATCGGGGCGGCAAAATACTAAGTACGCCTTTGTGTGTATATATATATATATGATCACGGAACTGCACTCGCTCAAAACAAAACCTTCTTAATTTAGATGAAATAACTTATTTTTGAGGGTGCATTCTAGGGGAAGTTTTCCCTTCTTTGGGGGGGGGGGGCGTATCCCCCCATCAGCTTTTTATCAGATGACACAATAACTTTTTTTAGATAGAAGAAATGGTCTTCAAAACATTTTCTTTTGAGTGATTTGAGACAAGTGAAGATAATAGTTCTACGTATAGTAAGTAGGTTGCGAGAAGTTCTTGGCGTTAATTACAAAAAGTACGGTCTATCCCATCTGAATAAACAGGGTGAGCCGAAAGTCCTGCCTCAAAACTAACGACGCAATAAATACTTTTGAAGCAGGATCTCTCTCTCTCTCTCTCTCTCTCTCTCTCTCTCTCTCTCTCTCTCTCTCTCTCTCTCTCTCTCTCTCTCTCTCTCTCTCTCTCTCTCTCTCTCTCCATATATATATATATATATATTATATATATATATATACTGTAAATGCACACGTAGGTACACAAATTACGTAAACAAAAGCCCGTAAATGTAAATTGCATCAACCAATTTTCTTTTATTTGTTTCGAAATTAAAATTTACCTGCAATTGCCAGCAAACAAGTTAAGGATTTCTTTCATTACTTTTCATTCCAAACTGGATATGAATTTCGGGATTTAATTAAATTAACTATAGTTTCCCCTCTTCGTCGCAACCCCTCGTGCCCTCGCGGGAGCCAATCAGCAAATGGCACTATACCACAAAAGCGTCCACGTTAAATTAGATCTTTTTGCATCATTGGTTTCTTCTTAATTTTGGTTTCGAGTTTTTAAAAGGGAAAACAATTGACAATTTTGGAGTTCAATTATCATTAATTTAGTATATATATAATATATATTATATATATATATATATATTATATATACACGTGTGAGTGTGTGTGTGTGTGTGTTATTTACTACTGAACGAAAATAATGAGTTTCGAGAATTTAGAAGCGATTGTAAAATTACTCTTAAACCTTTTATTTTCTTTTGGCACACACACACACACACACACACACACATATATAATTATATATATATATATATATATATGCAGTTTCTATCACAAAGTTTTAAAAAATGTATAAAGATCAAAGGCCCCCAAACTGCACTACTCTTTTTTAATGATATACAATTCAAGTAATTAACAATAATTAATCAACCAAATTTGTATATACTGACAAAAAATATGAAACTTTAGTTTATAATTGTAAGGAATTATGACACTGTACATGAGGTGAGTGCGCGCACACACGCACACACACACACACACTTTTTTACGTACGTTATATATATATATACACACACTGTATATATGTATGTATGTATGTGTGTGGGGGTGTGTATGCAGATGGATACATGATTCCCTATGTTAGCATAAAAATTATCAAGTTGGACAAGTGGTAATATATATATATATATTATATATATATATATAATATATATATATAATATATATATATATATATATATATGAGTCCTTACTGATAGGTTTTGATTTGTATTTTAATTTTTAGTTTCACGTCTCTGGCTTAACTTTGTACTTGCGCAGGAGAATTAATTCAACCTTTTCTTGCAGAGTTCTTGTCTTCATCAGCCATTACTTGCTACTAACCTGAAAGTACAAATACAGCCATGAGTAGGGACATTCGATACACAATAATATATATATATATATATATATAGTTTAAACACAAATGTAAAGAAATACAACCTATTAAGTTTTCAGTGAATCATATATTGTTAATCATAGCCCTGAATAAAGGAATTACTTCCGGAACCAAATTACCAATAAGTAATTAGTAGTCAACAGCTAAGAAAATGCACCAAGCACCAGCATGAGTGCCTGAAGAATGTATAGGCTTACAGGCACCTCACGATAATCACTGCAGCAGATATGAAGACTTTTTCTCAACTTAAAAATGTTCGAGAGAGTCACTTTGCATATAACAGCAGCAATGAAGGAAACGCGACTGGATGGCTGTACAGTAAACGGCTGTTGAGACTATTTCGTACAAGCAGTCCGTCAACAAAATTTAATTTTTCCATGAAAAACATTTCAATGTAAAAAAAAAATATAAAAAAGCTCTGAATAACCGTGTTCATGCCGAGAAAGCAGAAATAGCGTCTACGCGTCTTACGAGGAAGAGGTCACATTTCAGTGACTCTTTGGTGATTGCTGTTGCTGTTTCCTTTGTTGGCAAAATTGACCTCATTCGTTTGAAGAGGCGTGCGTGAAAATCAATTCAAAATACTACTGTGAACGCGTCTTGTTTCGCATGTTGCCTCGGGTTCGAGATCATGTAACAGACTTTACATTTATGCAAGATGGGGCGCCGGCTTACCATTCTGAAACCACCATTTATTTCTATATACGGGAAAATTGCGCTGACTTTACCAAATCCAGTTTTTGGCCCCGAAACAGCCCAGATGTGAATCCTGGTGATTATGCGGTTTGGTGAAACATGCGAGAGATGGTGTATCGTGGAACCATAGTCAACAGAGCGCAAGCGATAAAGGAGAGAACATCCAAGCTGTAATTTTCCAATGGATCAAAAGGCTACAAACTACTGTGGAAGCTAATGATGGACAAACTGAAACCTACCATGATCACTAAACACCCTCAACACCACTTTCCAACTACAAACCGAATGAGGAGCAACTTTCTATATAAGTGCGAACTTTCTAAATAAATTTTAATATCTATTAGTTCTTTGAGAATATTAGAAAAAAAAATAGGATACCAATCTGAAACCAATTAATTTATCTATCCAACTGTCTAAACCACATTTTAGATATTATTTTCACTATGCAAAAATACAGGAAGTGAAAAAACTGATCAAATTTTTCGCGCCACTGTATATATATATATATTTTAACTGCAAACAACACACAGTATAATTAATGTAAAGAACGACGCTTGTGTAGAAGAGCGTTCCGCACAAGATGAGGAGGGAGAACGAGCAAATGAAAAATGAGGTACCTCCCAGGAATCGAACCCGGGATCATTCAATTGCCGGTCGGATATGTTAACCATTACACCAAGGACCCCGATTAGTCAGTACCCGTAATTATCCTACATACGAGCGGAATCAAATGCCCTGAGGGGGCACCTTCGCATGCCGTACATATATACATTTTAACTGCAAACAACACACAGTATAATTAATGTAAAGACGATGCTTGTGTAAAAGAGCGTTCCGCACAAGATGAGGAGGGAGAACGAGCAAATGAAAAATGAGGTACCTCCGAGGAATCGAACCCGGGATCATCCAATTGTCGGTCGGATATGTTAACCACTATACCAAGGACCCCGATTAGTCAATACCCGTAATTCTCCTACATACGAGCGGAATCAAATGCCCTGAGGGGACACCTTTGCATGCCGTAGATATATACGGAACGCTCTTCTACACAAGCGCCGTTCTTTACATTAATTATACTGTGTGTTGTTTGCAGTAAAAATGTATATATGTACGGCATGCGAAGGTGCCACCTCAGCATTTGATTCCACTCGTATGTAGGAGAATTACGGGTACTGATTAATCGGGGTTCTTGGTGTAGTGGTCAACATATCCGACCGGCAATTGGATGATCCCGGGTTCGATTCCTGGGAGGTACCTCATTTTTCATTTGCTCGTTCTCCCTCCTCATCTTGTGCGGAACGCTCTTCTACACAAGCGTCGTTCTTTACACACACACACACACACACACATACATATATATATATATATATATATATAAACTATCCCATTACTCCTCGAGAGAATTTAATTTACTTAACAAAAATTACCTTTTAATTTCATTTTGTAATAGGAAAATTGACAAACTAATGTTATAATCGGGTTTATGCTTCAATAACGTTACATTATTTCTTTGTTTATTTTCAACTTCGAACTGTACTTTGAACTTTAGACTTTATTCCCTACTTGCAAACGTGATGTATTTTAAAATTTTATGTGGCGAATTACTGTATTTAATTTATTTAATATTAAATCTAAAATTCAAATAAGTACTTTGTGTAACAGACGTATTATTAATAATATTTCTGTATATAGCGAAAGATTTTAAACTTTCGTTCATTTGTTTTGCGGAGGAAACCTTTAAATGGAAATATAAAAGTTTCTTATTTTTCGGTTTGAACCACTCATACAGAGAGTTGAGAAAAGTAAATAGATACCTTCAGTTTTGTTTTTATTGTTTTTGATTTGATAATAAAATTCATTATATATTAACAGATATAATGAATCACTATACTTAGAATGGTGTAGGTTTCCCCTTTGCATTTTGTAAAACTGACAAACGTTCCGGCATTCCATGGATGAGCTTTGCCATTTATTCTTGAGGATAGTCATCGTGTTGTCTATTTACTTTTGTCAACCCTCTGTGCACGCAAATTCCATCACAATCACGCCTTTCCGTTAAAATAAAGAACCTTAACGTCGATTTTTATAAGGTATAAAACACTTTTCCTCAAAGGCAAGTTTCTTCTAAAAACAAACCCCCCCAAAAAAAAGAAAAACGCAAAAACTGAAAGCTGTTTCGTAGTTTATCTTTTAAATTACGATCATGAAAGTGTTTTGAGAAGAGCGTTACCTTGTTACCATTCTGGTGTCTTCAGAAAAGCTTGAGTCATTTGGTATAGAGAGTCCTTTCTTGACGATAATGCTTGGTTAGCAACTCATTAAAACTTGTTTCAAATTACACTTTCAAGGCCCTCTTTTCGTTTCACAGTTAATAGGAACCTTCCTTCAAAAGTTTTTGGGATAATGAACATCATTAAATATCTCTTCTTCATCTATTGTTAGTTTTAACGAAATTGGCATCAAATCTCTTGCTATATTGATCATGACGGCACGGAAAAAGCTTTTCTTTCCTTTCCTTTAACATGTTAAAATTTGTTTCTTATAGATATACATATATACACAGGGTTTCCACAACTGTTGATCGTGATTTTAACATGGTATACGAGTTAAATGATGTAGAAGAGATAAAATAATGCAGTACGTTTTAACATTTAACATTTAAAATAAAACATAATACCTTTAACATTTTTGTAAATTTATTAGTTTATTGGTAAACCTCTACATTGGTCGCTTTGGTGGCTATACAAGCATCTAATCGCTGCTTAATTTGAACCCCATACTCAGCTCAAACATCTTGGCCGACCCTGTATTGATGGCTATTGTAATCTTTTGTTTCAGAGATTCCAAATTATCTACCTTTTCGAAATAACGAGGTCTTGCACGTATTCCAAAAGAAAAAAATCGAATGGCGTTAAATCCGGCGATTTAAAGGGGTCCAAGCGATTGGGTCTGCTCGTCCAATCCAACAGTCACGGATTTTCTCTTCCAGAACACCTCGCACAATGCTATTGTAATGAGGTGATGCTCCATCTTGGTGAAAACTTATGACAATTTCTTCTTCAACGTGACAGACGAGGACGTTTTCAAGCATATCCAAATAGGTTGTATCGGTAACTGTTTCATCTGCGAAAAAGAGAGGATCTAGAACCCTGGTATGCATTAGCCCACATCACACACTCACTTTGAGGCTGTCGCGCACGTGGTCGATGTAGCATGTGGATGTTCTCTGTCCAAACCTCTCCAGTTGTGGCAAAACGTTGTGTGGAGCGTTGCCTCATGTGTGAAAATAATACGATTCAGAAAATTCTGGCTTTCATCTAAGTTTTGCAACACGGAAGGGCAACAAACTCCACACGCTCGATCGATCATCAGGTTTAATTTCTTGCAAAGTTGGAGTTTGTAAACATGTAGATTTAGGAATAGCCAGCTCGCAGCTGCATTATGTAATCAACTTTTTTGGGAAGCAAAAATTATTGCTTTAAGCATACGACATCTTCAACTAACTTGTGTGGTCTACTTTCTTTGAAAAGACACTCCCGGTTTCATTGAAATGTTCATGCCACTTGATGAGTGTTTTCTCGGTTGGAAGTTCCTTTCCATACACACGCCCAATATTATGTTAAACAGTGACAACTGACAATCAGCTCAGTACAACATACATTGTGCGCGGGAGCTTCACTTTCGCGCATGCGCGTCACAGTCCAGATGCATGCGTGTCATTAAAATTTAGGTATTGTGCTTTATTTTAAAACGTATTTCATTATTTTATCTGTCCTACATTATGAAATTTAGTTAATTAAAATCACGGATAACATTTGTAGAAACGATTAACCCCAACTAGGATTCAAACTCGGGACCTCTGAGTAGGAGACGATGGCTCTAACTATTAAGTGTATAAATTATTGGAAGTGTAAATGATATTGATGAACAAAGTAAAGTATTTAAGTATTAAACTATGACCAAAATTACCACGTAGCAATTATTTTCATACGTCCATGCCCACATTTCTAGGGGTATATGACAAAGCTGATATGAAAGACATCAGCAATCGTCAGCCCTTTTAGTTATTTACTGATCTACTTAAAAGTTGGTAGCAAGTGCAAATCTAGTTTTTATTACCGTAATAAAAAATGGTTTTAATAAAATTAAAAAATTAAAATTAAAATTTACATTTTTCATAAAATTATCTCACAGAAGGCGTTACAAAAAAATTGTATATATTCATATTCAGTGAAACAGGTGAACGAGTCTTTTCAGCGAGTTTGGAGAAGTTAGGCGAGTAAGTAGTCATGGTGAGTCCGATGTAGTCCTCCAGTTGAGTAGCAGTCATCCTCGAACGATATTTCGACTTGATGAATTTCATACCAGTAAAAGTAAATCGATCTGAAGATCTTCTTAGATCAACCATTAGATCGCGATCGACCTGAAGAACTTAGATCAACCATTAGATCGCGATCGGCCTGAAGATCTTAGATCAACCATTAGCTCGCGATCGACCTGAAGACCTTCTTAGATCAAACATTGGGTAGCGATCGACCTGAAGATCTTCTTAGATCAACCATTAGATCGCGATCGATGGATTGACGACCCCTGATGTAGACTGAATGAAGGAGTTATCCGAGTTCTGTATTTTCAACTTGCTTGCTCACCTCAGAGAAAGTTTAAAGACTTAAGTGGCAAATATTTGTGACGCCGAACTTTTCGGAAGTAACTCTGAAAGTAATTTGTAAAGCAAATTTAGCGTACACCCAATATTGGTGCCAATTTCGGATATAACCAAAATTGTTGCCAAGTGGCATTATTACAAAATCAATGAACATGAATATAGCAATAACCAATAAATAGCCAATTACTTATATGACTTTTAAACCACAACCATTTTTCATTACTGTTAACATGTTAACATACAGAGTGTTGGCAAAAGTAAGTAGACACCTTCGATTTTTCCACATTTTTTTAAATTTGAAAATAAATGTCAATAAAAACAACAGATCTATTGAATCAATATATTTAGAATCGTGTTGCTTTCCCCCTTCCATTATGTAAAACTGACACACGTTCTGACATTTCATTGATGAACTTTGCCATTTGTTCTTGAGGACAATCATTGTTGTCTATTTACTTTTCTCGACCCTCTGTATTTGACATTTTGATAATTCTTTGTTAATTCCGTCATACCGATGTATGCATATTCTCTTCAGTAGCATAAAGTATATTTCTCTTATTTGGTGTTTTTTTTTGTTTTAGTATAATGAAACCATTGAAAAGGGAAAATTAATTTTGTGAAACGGTTGGTTGGTCTAAAAAAAAAAAACCCGATCATTGGTTCTTCTGTTCATTATCGAGCTCAAATATCCTCTACACAATATATTCAACTCAGCTAAGTCTGTTTTGTTAAGTCTGCCCAGTCTGTTTTGTTAACACAGGCAAAATAGAAAGACAGACTGAAAGCTTTCATGTTTGCAACGGCAACGACTAGAATACTGTAAGTATGTTACTGTCATATCAGATATCAAAACTGTTTTTACTGTAGATCCTACTGTAACTTCATGAAAAAAGGAAGGTTGTCAATCCACCAGTGCACACATTAAAGCAGTTTCCCAAACTTTTTCCTATGACGTTACACTTCACATAGTCAAAATCTGACACCCCATATCTACAAAAAAGAAAACAAAAATTTATATTTGCTTACCCACCGCCCTTAACTCGGTGGAAAATGCCGTGAGGTCGGGGTTCAACTCCGATAGTGCTGACTAATAATAACCCAGGGGTTAGCGCAATGGGTCGCATTAGTCTGGCTTGATCGCTGTGCCAGTTTCTGGCCCTCCTTATTAATTATTATATTTACAAGTTTAACTTACATCTTTTTTTTTTTTTTGAGTATACGATTGAAGCTTGATAAAAATTAAGCATACCTCTTTAAAACAAAAATTAAGAAGGTCCCTTAACCCATTAGTGCCAAGAGGTTTTTCCCCGAGACTGAATAAAATCGTCTGGCGTTAGCCCATTAGTGACTCTCGGCACTAATGGGTTGAGTAAAGCTTGTTTTTCTGAAGTAATTTAGTTTAATTATAATATAATTTTAATTAAAATTATTAGCAACAGAGTACATCTCTTGTTGTATTTACATTCTAAGACAAATCAATGAGTGTATGAGTGGGTGTTTTACTGTTTGACCCAACATGCACTCGCGTGATTAGGGAAGGGTAAACATTATACTGGTATCTGAGAATTTATTAAATTTCGTTCCTAATCTCATTTTTTGTCTCGCGAATTTATAATTTGGCCTAGTTTTAAAATTACTTTTAACTCGCCTTACCCTACCTCAGAGATCAATTGGCACTGTCCTTAGGTAGCACGCCACACGGAGTTTGGGAATCACCGCATTAAAGACTAAGGGTGAGAGAACATAACTTGCCTTACTTCACAAGAGGACCTAACCTATTAGAAAGAAGATCCTCATTTGAACACAAATTCATTATCTGACCTAAAACATTTGTAACTTTTAGATTTTCTGAAAAAATATTGTGATGAACTTCTTTCGATTGGTTTTGCTTACATATATATAAAGAAAAGTCATAAATTATGTAGAATTTCTTTCATTATACTTATTCCAAACTTTTTTTCAAAAGACGGAGAGAAACTTTTTTAAAACTAAGATGATCATAGCCTGCCTGCACATAATCCCTCATTCGACCATTTTTTTTTCGAGTAACTTGTATAGAGAAGCACGAACTACAGGGTGTCCCTAAAGTCTGGACACATAGGAAATATCACTAACTATAACTAACTATATGTTATTATTATTATTATTATTATTATTATTATTATTATCTTAAATTCATGCAACTGAGGCCTAAGGTAGGCCCACATCGAATCAGCAACCCTGAGGTAGGACCAAATAGGACCTCCAAGTCCATAAGTTATGGACTTGGAGGTCCTATTTGGTCCTACCTCAGGGTTGCTGATTCGATGTGGGCCTACCTTAGGCCTCAGTTGCATGAATTTAAGATAATAATAATAATAATAATAATAATAATAATAATAACATATAGTTAGTTATAGTTAGTGATATTTCCTATGTGTCCAGACTTTAGGGACACCCTGTATATTATCGCAGTGGACCTGTAATGATTAGTAGATATAGACTGTTATATATTTATATTTTTTTTTACAGAAGACACGAAATAAGTAATTACAAAGTCCACATGAAAATAACTGCAAAATAACATTCTTAAATAAAAAAATAAAGAGGGTTTTAAACTACCCCCCCA
>JAJOZX010002590.1:210000-240000 GCA_023014485.1 Bathynomus jamesi
ACCTGGGATTCCATGCATTAAAACCAAGCTCACTCTCTCGTCTATTGTTAATTTCGCAGCCATCCCCTACCTAAAAGAAAAAATACCGTAATACAGGGTGTCCCAAAAGTCTCCATACATAGGGAAAATTAGCACTTTTTAGCAAAATGTAACTTTATTTACAAAACATTCTCTACATGATTGCCATTTCTTTGTAAACACACACGGATGCGTCTCTCCCACTCATGGTGAACTCGTGTTAACACATTTGGTGTTATGGACGTAATTGCACTTCGAATGCGTTCCTTTAGGCGATCCATGTTCTGTATCTTTCCCTGGTACATTACGTCCATAACACCAAATGTGTTAACACGAGTTCACCATGAGTGGGAGAGACGCATCCGTGTGTGTTTACAAAGAAATGGCAATCATGTAGACTGTAGAGAATGTTTTGTAAATAAAGTTACATTTTGCTAAAAAGTGCTAATTTTCCCTATGTATGGAGACTTTTGGGACACCCTATATATTATAGTCAACATTGAAAATTCCTATGCTGCGCGACTTTTGCGCCACCCTGTATATATATATATATATATATATATACACGAGGGCCGCTCAATATATTTTGCCCCACCATTTTTTCTTTCCAAGTTTCCTTGTAAGTTCCAGAAATTTTGTACACAAGTAGTTACATACCTTTTTTACAAATTTTTATTTTTCCACATAGTCTCCATCCTTTTCTACGGATTTCCTCCACCTCGAAACAAGGGCCTTTATTCCTTGCTGGTAAAAGTCTGCTGGGTTCCGCTCGAGCCACCTCTTAACCTCCTCAACAACCTCAACGTCACCCTGAAACTTTCTTCCACGAATAGCATCCTTCATTGGCCCAAACAAATGGAAGTCTGAAGGTGCCAGATCCGGGCTGTATGGAGGGTGGGGTAACACAGTCAAGCGCATTTTTGTGATGGCTTCTCTTGTTTGCAAACTGTTGTATGGTCTTGCGTTATCTTGCAAAAGAAGGACGTCTTCCAGTTTTCTCTCCGGTCGAACTCTCTTTATACGTCTCTGGAGTCTCTGTAGGGTAGCAATATATGCCTCTGAGTTGATTGTTTGTCATTTCTTCATAATGTCCACTGGAATCACCCCTTTCATGTCCCAGAAGATGGTGGCCATAACCTTTCCTGCAGAGGGAGCCATTTTGAACTTTTTCTTGCGTGGGTAGTCTGCGTGATGCCATTCCATGGATTGGCGTTTTGTTTCAGGTTCAAAGTGGTGTACTCAAGTCTCATCCCCAGTCACAATTCGTGAAAGGAAGTCATCCCCTTCCGTCTCGTATCGAACCAACGACTCAGAAGCAATTTCTTTTCTTTGGGCTTTGTGATCTTCAGTCAGTTCGCGAGGAACAAACCGTGAACACACTTTTGAGTATCCCAGTTGTTGAATTATCGTAGTCACACTTCCGTCACTAATTCCTAGCTCCAGTGATAGCTCCTTGTATGTGACGCGCCGATTTGATCGAATGATGCTGTTGGCACGTTGTACAGTGTGAAATGTCACAGCCGATGCCGGGCGACCGCTGCGTGGCTCATCATCGAGGCTGGCTCTCCCTCTCTCTGATGATCTCACACGTTTTGACCAGCGTCCAACTATGCTTCGATCAACAACAGCATCTCCGTAAACGTTTTGTAGACGTTTATGAATATTTCCAACTGTTTCCTTCTCTGCGGTTAAGAACTCGATAACAGCTGTTTACGACGCACATCACTGTCAGACGCCATTTTCGAAACTGCGTTAATCATCGGTTTTATACAAGAGCATTTAAAAGCGGTTTTATAAAAGGAGGCGAGGTTCAAACTGGAAAAATCCGGTTATGTAAAGCGCAGAAAGTTCAAACTTACGGCCCAAAAGACATTTCAGCCCCATGGCCTATTACTTAGCTAAGAAAAAAGGGTGGGGCAAAATATATTGAGTTCCCCAAGTATATATACAGGATGATTACAAATGATCTTTCCGATTTTATACATTTATTATGAAAAACTTACAAAGCTACAGCGAAAAGCAAGATATACAAATAAAGAAGAACTCAAAAAGTTTTATTTTCAAGCTATTAAAGTTCAATATGGACTTCTTTTGTGGCTCCTTTTGAGTTTACAACATTCCTGAATGAGCAATTGCCTGAGCGTTGGATCGAGCGTGAGGGGCCCATTCCTTGGCCAGCTCGTTCGCCCGATCTAACCCCCGCTTGACTTCTTCCTCTGGGGCTATATCAAAAATAAAGTTTTTGTTCCACCAATAGCAACAACTTTGGAGCATTTGAAGAAAAGGATACGTGAGACTGTTAGAAAAGTTCAGTATGATATGCTACAAAATATATGGAGGGAAACAGAATACCGAATATCAAAAACAGAATACCGCTTTGATGTCTGCAGAATCAAAAAAGGAGCTCATATTGAACTTCAACAGCTTGTAAATAATTCTTTTTGAGTTCTTCTTTATTTGCATATCTTGCTTTCCGCTGTAGCTTTCTTAGTTTTTCATAATAAATGTTTAAAATCAGGAAGATCATTTGTAATCACCTAGTGTGTGTATGTATAGGTATGTATGTATATATATATATATATATATATATATATATAATATATATACTTACTTTATGTTACTTTATGTGAGTTCGAACGACGGTTCAGGATCGACCTGTGGTCGACTCCTCTGCAGCATCCCGCCTCATTTGCGGGACTTGGTGAAGGAGGGAATTGCTCTCTGATCCCCTCTTGCCCTCGTAGCCAGCCACGTGGTCATGGACTTTGCACAGGAATCTGTTCAGCTGGTTCTTGAAGTTAGTCAGGTCGGTCTGCCGGAGATTCCTCACTTCTTTTGGTAGGGCATTGTAAAGCTTTGGGCTTCGTAATCTAAGGGTATTTTCCATCCTCGTTTTCATGGCCCATTGTCCAACCGCAGCTGGGACAGTACAAAATCTGCCTCTTCTCTCATTCTAGTTTGTTTCTATTTCATTTCTAAGGTAGGGACAAAGCCCTGAAGTATTTGCCATATGTATATTATTGTGTACCGCTCGCGCCTTCTTTCGAGAGAGTAGAGTTTCAGAGATTGTAGTCGAGACCAGTAGTCTTCACCTTCCGATTCTTCTATTTTTTACGTAAAAGTCCTTTGTATAGCTTCAATATTCGCAATGTCTCGTTTTCTGTATGGGCTTGTGAGTACTGAGCAATACTCAATTATTGGTAGGACCAGACTCGTCCATAATTTGATCATGATGTTTGCTTTTCTGCTGCGGAAGCTCCTCCAAATGATTCCCATTATTTTTCTAGCCGTTGTAATTTTGATGTTATAGTGCTCTCTGAACTCCAAGATCCCTGACTTGTGGATTTGGTGTTATCTGTTTGGCTTGCAGAGTTTTGTACCTTTTTTCTGTAGCTCCTTGTTATTACCATTTCTTAGAAGATGGAATTTTTCTTCGTTGAACTTCATATTGTTGTCTTCTGCCCACTGGAATAATGTTTCAATGTCGTTTTCTAATTTTTCTGTCACCTTTGTTCAATATTTCCTTGCATATCTTTGTGTCATCTGCGAAACATGATACAATACTGTCATTGATATCTGCATCAATATTTGCAATCATTATTGTGAACAGCAAGGGAGCTAGTACTGTCCCTTGTGGGACAGAGCTCTCTACTTCAGAGCCTTCCGACTTGACTCCATTTACCACAACTCTTTGTTCTTTGCGTCAAGAAATTAAATATCCATCTTCCTAGCTTTCCAATAATTCCTGTATTCTTAAGTTTGTGTGCTATACTTCCATGGTCACATTTATCGAAGGATTTAACAAAGTCAGAATATATTACATCTATGTTTTGTCCTCGACAGTGTTTTCAATATTTTCTCCTAGTGGTTTAATACCTCTGATAGGCATGATCTTCCAGCCCTGAAACCATGTTGATTTGGGTTGTATAAGCTCTTTTCTTGTAGGTAGTAGGTAGTTTTGCCTCTAATTATACGTTCAAAGCACTTTATAAGGTGGGAGGTGAGAGCTACCGGCCGATAATTCTTAGGCATTGCTCTGTTACTACCTTTAAATAAGGGAGCAATGTTCGCGTTCTTTAATGGAAGTGGAATTTGTCCTGTGTCCAGTGATTTCCGCCATAGTAAGTATAGCGGTTTGGCAATACTCTCTTTACATTTTTTCAGAAACGTGGCACTCCATGTGTCCAGCCGTGGTGCCGAATTATCTCGCATCTGTGATAGAGCCTTAATTATATCTCCTTCCGAGAACTCTAAGTCCAGTAATAGGTTTGTGCCAGAATTTGCCCTTGACTGATTTGTATCAATGTCGAAAAATTCGTCTAGATTTTCTACTTTCATCTCGGACTTAGGGGTGCTAAACACAGAGTTAAATTGTTCCTTAAACAGTTCGCTCATTTTTTGGGGTCATTTGTGTGTTTGGCCTCCCCGCCTATCAACGGACCAATACTCTCTTTACTCTGCATTTTCCTTTTCGCAAACGTGTAGAAGTATTTTCGGTTATTTTTTGTTTTTTTCTACCATGTTATATATATATATATATATATATATATATATATATATATATATATATATATATATACATATATATACACACAGTGTGTATATATATATATATATATATATATATATATATATATATATATATATTACAGAGAATCTGTGTAATTACGGGTTTCATGAAATCCCTAAAATGTTCATGAATTTCATGTAAGGTTAAGCCGTGATAGTTTCGTTAAAACTAACGAAACTATCACGACTTAACCTTACATGAAATACCTGAACATTTTAGGGATTTCGTAAATCCCTAGTTACACATATTCCCTGTAACATATATATATATATATATATATATATATATATATATATATATATATATATATATATAAAAGGTTTTCCTAGTTTTTATTCAAGTTTTTTTATGTGGAGGAGGAGGAGGGAAGGGCAACCATGATGTGTAGCTTTCTTTAAATTTTATTCCATTTGAGAGTTTAAGTTCTACAGATGTATAAAAACTGAATATTATTCTTAAATAATTATTATTATTCTTTACGTTTTAGTCCATTTTAAACTTACATGTAAAGTTTCATTCCGTTTTCAGTTCGCATTATAAAGTATATAAAACAATTATTACCTCTACTTTTAGGGTCAATTATATTAATTAAATTCAAACTAAATAACAACAAGGTAAATTACAAAATGAAGATTTTTGAATGGAGGCGCGATTCAATGAAAGAAAAAACGAGTAATTTTGTTGATAATGAAATAAAACGGGATACAAATATATATAAAAATACGGGGTCTGTATAAGGAAGGTTTGCGATTACAAATACTTGTGGTTTTTGGTCCAATTTATGTAGAGCAAGCCTGAGGTAGTACGAGTGTGACTATAATTGATACGGGTAAATTTGTGCCGCCTCGGGGAGGAAACACAAACTTGCGGTGTATCTTGCTCCTGAAGAATTATGCATCAGGATTGATAATAACTGGAGGTGATTGCGATACAAGCTAACGAAAGTTGCGCGGAAACGAATACGGATTTAAATGTTCTTTGAACTGGGCTAACCCGAAGCACTGTTGCTTTCAGTAGTGATGAACTATGTCCGGAAGCCTCGACAGTACATTGCCCCCGCTGTTTACTTGGTAATGCTGTTGCGAGCTGATCGTATCCTGAAATCGGAGTATGGGTAGAATGTTGCTCGATGTGATAAAATGTTCAATTTTTTTGTTTTACTCAAGATATAAATATATTAATGAAATTATCAATATACTCTCTCTCTCTCTCTCTCTCTCTCTCTCTCTCTCTCTCTCTCTCTCTCTCTCTCTCTCTCTCTCTCTCTCTCTCTCTCTCTCTCTCTCTCTCTCTCTCTCTCTCTCTCTCTCATAGTTTTATTTCTCAAAAGTGCCCACTAAATTTGTAGCGTCACCGAGCCTATAAAAGCGCCAGCCCTCTTCAGCTCACTCTCATTCTCACTTGCCCATTGCTCAGGCCTTACTCAGCACTCACTCTTCATCTCCAATCTTCGTCATGTAACTCCACCCGTTCTCCGGCCTTTGTCGGAGAAGGGCCCGCCGTCCTTCAAAGCTCCATTCAAGCATACACGAAGTTAATCATCTCCGTTGAGGCCCACTACTATTTCATCCCCCCTGGAAGCAACATCACTTCTGCAACATGCAACTGACGCCATCCGTCCGCCTTCACCTCAATCAACTTTCATTCAGTTCGACCTGCAAAACTTCATTTTCTTTCACCAAGATCTTATCTCGCAGTCTGGCTTGTAGGCCCTTCCGTCTTCAGAGTTATCCTCCTCATCAAAATCTCAGGTCTGTAAACCTCACGTAGGCTACCAGCACTTGGCCGACAGTATTTTATTAAGTCGTGATGGGTTATTCGTTTTCAACGCCTATAACTTCAACAAGCTCTTCCTAACCGAATTAGGCTCTTGAAAGTGTCCTCAATACCGTTCAGGCTAACTCACCATTACGACCGCAGTTAGGCCTTTTCCGTTACTGTACCAATACCGTACTTTCATTACCTCAGTGATTATTTGCTTAATTACTTATTATTGTGTGTTCAATACCGGATATCTCATTACCTTAATTAGTGTTTTTTGTCATTATTGTATCGTTTAACTCTTATCTTGTATAAGAATCATTTCTTACTGTCAATAATCACTTCAATGTAGCATTGCACAATTACCGTCTAAACAAACAATTCATTTGTTTTGCTAATTAAACGTAAAACCACAAAGTCATTTCTTTCTCCTTAATAAATATTGTTTTGTTTAGCTGAAAGGTCAAACTGGTGACTCCATAACATTTCATTTCATTTTTAATCCATATATTATAGTGAATTTACCCTTGTGCCTATATATATATATATATATATATATATATATATATATATATATATGTTAAACACAGACCGTGCATGGAACAAGGAACTCTTCTGGGAAAAGGTCTGTGTTTAACATATAAGTTTCTCAGGGGACCATTCTGAGTTTGTGTGTGTATATATATATATATATGAAAAATTATTTCACGAAAGTGACACGTGAAAAATATTTATGCTGAATAAAACCACGAAGGGAAAAGAAACACAAAGGGGTGCTCAAGCGCTTTCGTCTAATGACATCCTCAGGAACACAGTGTTCCTGAGGATGTCATTAGACGAAAGCGCTTGAGCACCCCTTTGTGTTTCTTTTCCCTTCGTGGTTTTATTCATTATATATATATATATATATATATATATATATATATATATATATATATACAGGGTGGCGCAAAAGTCAGGAACCATAGGCACATTTTAATAATTTGTGTTTTAAGATGTGTTTTGTTCTTTTCAGATTTGTTGTTGAACCTATGGCACAGAAATTGACAAGAGATGAACGGATGGAGATAGTTTTAATGTGTGCAAGGCGTGGTAACACACACCGATCAGTTGCTACTGCTTTTAATGACAAACACCCTGAGAAGCCGCCAGTTGTTCAGGCATCAGTTGGGAAACTGTTCACTCGCTTCAAAGAAGCGGGAAGTGTTCATGATCGGCCGCGTAGTGGCCGGCCAAAAAGTTCAACCGATGCAGCAACATCACTAACGGTACTCAATCACCTCGGAAACAGCCCACGTAAGTCATTAAGAAAGTTATCCCAGGAAACGGGTTCCTCCAGAAGATCCATTTCAACGAATTCTTACAACAAATCGTTTCCACCCCTACAGAGTCCAACTCGTTCAGGAACTGCACGGTGACGACACAGACCGTCGTGTAGAGTTCTGCCAGTGGTTTCTACAACATCGACAGCTTCAACGAAGAATCATATTCAGCGACGAAGCGATATTTCACCTCAGCGGTCGTGTCAATAGGCATAATGCACGCTATTGGGGCAATGAGAACCCCCACTGGATGGAGGAAGGACATGTGCAATTCGATCCACGAATTATGGTGTGGGCTGCGCTCTGGGGGGATCGGTTAATTGGTCCGTACTTTTTCGACGGCAATGTAACAGGTGAAACATATCTGCATATGCTGCAAACATTTCTAATGCCCATACTGAACGACATTCCATTGGCAGAACGGGCGGAGATGTGGTTTCAGCAGGATGGTGCACCACCACATTTCGCAACCATCGTCCGGAGCCCTTTAGATGAAACCTTCCCAAGCAAGTGGATCGGACGGCGAGGGCCCGTCGAATGGCCACCTAGGTCTCCAGACCTCACGCTCAGTGGCCTACTAAGGGGGTTGCGAGGGGGGCGGTCCGCCCCGGGTGACAGCCAGGAGTGGGGTGCCATCGGGAGAATTGAAATACCAGTACAAGTTTTCAAACCAAATGAAAAATTCGCCAAAGTAAGAAAAAAAATTTAAAAGTGTTTAAACTATTACAACAGCTTAATGTTAATTTCCACTATAAAACAAATTTTTATTTTTATTGGCAATACAAAATTTACAAACGAAAAATTAAATATTTGATAAAAATTACATCGAAAGGCGAACGTTTGTTGACGTTTTAGTCATCAGTTTGTCGAGCATAGCCAGCTGGCTGCAACTGACATTCCAAGTCTTGTTCACTTGACACTGTGACTCCACATACATGAGGTATGTTTCATTAAATAATTATGATAAAGCATAAAGTGCTGGTGTTTATAACACTATCATGGTACTTATACCAGTGTCCAGTAATTTTTGACAATGTGGTATCATAGTGATGTTTAAGTGTTTATAAATGATAATTAATGATGATTAATAATGATAATAATAATGATAATTAATTGTCTCTGCTTGTCTGGGTTGATAATCTAATAACTCAATGGGTATCTGGTTGGAAAAAGTTTGAGAACCACTTGTTTGAAACTTTTCTGTTGTAATAAATTTTTGTTACTTCTTTATTTACTGGATATACCGTTAATTTTCATTTTGTCAGTGGTCTAGTTATTTGTGAGTAATGCTCATAGTTTTCTGCTTTTTTAGGAGTCGTGTTTGCACTTAACCCCCCCCCCCCAAAAAATAATAATAATCACAGACAATTTGTTCAGTTAATGTATTTCAAGTCATAATAGTTCATGCTCGTTATGCATGTTCATGCTTTATACCTTTTGATTTTAAAATTTTGCAGAAAACATCCACTATGAAGCGAAATCGACCCAGTGGATTCCAACAAAGAAAAATGAAGAAGGCAAGAGAAGAGGTAGCTCAGGCAATGTCCGGATCAATTTTGAAGTATGTGACGCCTTCAACATCAAGTGCAATAGGAGAAAGTCCTGAAGATATTCAGCCTGGTGAATCTGAAGGGCAAATACAAGAAGCATCTTCACAAGAGGATTCAAATGAGAGAGAGCAAGGATTGGAGGATGGCAATTCATCTTCTAAAAGCAGTGAAACTGATGAAGAGGAAGGAGACGCCAGCAGAAGTCCACACCAACAGGAGGAAGACGCTGATGAAGAAGAGGAGACGGATAGATTTTCAATTTATTCTGATGTCGCTGCTTGGCCAATCCCGATTCCAAATGACTTGAGAGTTGATCTTATTAAGAGGGGAAGTGAACCCTTCCAAAATAGGGATGCACCTTTCAGTGCAGTTTAAAGACAACGAGAGAAATCCAAAGGGAAGAGTCGACAGCTGACCACTGCATGGTTCTATAAGGCTCTGCCAAATGGCGAGAAAGTTTTGAGAACATGGATGGTTTACTCTCCATCAAAAGAAAGTTTGTTTTGTTTTTGCTGCAGACTGTTTGCTCTTGATGACAAAGGAATTGGAACATCCAGCTTTGTCACTGGGTTTCAAGCATGGTGGAAGCTAAACCCAAAGGTGTCTGACCATGAGGCTTCTGAGCAGCATCTCTCATGCCTGGAAAAAATGGAAGACCTTGGGAGCAAGGTTGAAGCTTCAAAAAACCATTGATCAAGTTCATCAAGCAACAATGGACAAGGAGAGAAAGAAATGGAGGGATATTTTACATCGCCTCTTGGACGTAACCTTATTTCTGGCTCACCAGAATCTTCCTTTTCGTGGTCACAAAGAGGACATGTCATCAGCAAACAAAGGAAACTTCATGGAATTGGTAGAGTTGCTGTCAAATTATGATTCAGTTTTGAAAGAACATTTTGTAAGGATTAAGCATTCTATTCCATCTGGGAGGAGAGTGGCTTCGTATTTATCTCCAAAGATTCAGAATGTGTTCATTTGCCTTTTGGGGAATTACGTCAAAGAGAAAATAGTGGCTGATATCTAGAAAGCAAAGTATTTTGAGATTCTTTTTGACAGGACTCCTGATGTGTCCCACACTGATCAGATGTGTGAAGTGATCAGATACGTCCATATTGAATGTGACAAAGTTGAAGTAAAGGAATCATTCTTGGGCTTCTTCCCTATTGCCGGAAAGACTGCTGCTGAGCTCACAGGGGATATCCCGAAACATCTGAAGAGAGATGGACTGGACATAAGCCTGTGCCGTGGTCAAGGATATGACAACGCTGCAACTATGGCTGGGATTCATGGTGGTGTTTAGTCAAAGATCAGAGAGATTAATCCCAAGGCTTTGTTTGTGCCTTGTGCAAATCATTCTCTGAACCTTTGCGGAGTGCACTCATTTGGAAGCGTTTCTTCATGTGTGACTTTTTTTGGAACCTTGGAGAGAGTCTATTCCTTCTTTTCAGTCTCAACTCATCGATGGGAAGTGCTGATGGAGAATGTAAGCATGACAGTCAAAAGACTTTCCCAGACAAGATGGAGTGCTCATTATGACGCTGTGAAACCAGTGAAGGCAAATTTTGAAAAGCTGACCTCAACCCTTGAAGTACTGTGCGATCCCAAAGAAAATGTGGACACAAGAGGATCAGCTCAGATTTTGCTGTCTGCTGTATGTGATTTCTCTTTTTTGAGTTACCTTTCTTTCTGGTGTGAAGTCCTGGAAGAAATTAATCTCACACAAAAGTATTTGCAAACAGTTGGAATCAGTCTTGAAAAGTGCATTGGGAAGCTCCACGCTCTAAAACTGTTTCTTGAAGATCAGCGCAATGAAATTGTGGAGAGGGCCATTCATTATGCAACTACAAAGTGTGAGGAAATACACATTTCTATGGAGAGAAGAGGGAGAGTAAAGCTCCGAAAAAGGATGCCAGGAGAGATGGCAAAGGATGCTGGTCTCACATTGCCAGAGGAAGTAAAAAGGGCTATGCTTGAATGTCTTGATCGCTTTCATCAAGAATTGGAGATTCGTTCTAAGGCAATGGATCAAATTCTGTCAATCTTCGCTGTTATTCAGCCAAACGCTTTGGTTGTTGCAACAGAAGAAGAACTTCGGAAGTATATTCCAAATTTCACTCAGATTTTCAATGAATTCTCTGATGAAGATATCAGTGTGGAAATTGGACGACTTCGGAGGCATTTGGAAGCTGCCAAAATCAGCGTTGAAGAGGCAAAGAAATGGACAGCATTGCAGTTTCTGGAGTTTATTGTGAAATGGGATTTTTGTGAATCTTTGCCAAGCTTGTCACTGTATTTGAGATTCTTTTTGACTGTCTGTGTGTCTATTGCTTCATGTGAAAGAAGTTTTTCCAAATTGAAATTGATAAAAAATTTCTTTCGCTCGACCATGAGTCAGAAAAGATTGACAAATCTGGTTTTACTTTCAATTGAACATGAATATGCAAAGAAAGTGAATTTTGATGAAGTCAATGATCAATTTGCAGAAATTAAGGCTCGAAAGCAGAGACTGTGAATCCTCTCTATTTACCTTTGAAGAATAGGCTGAGCGTTGAGACTGAATTTCCTGTGTTTTTTGTATAAAATAAAAAGCAGTATTACTTGTTCACTGAATTTTTAATGTCCTGCATTTTTCTTATTTCCAATTTGCTTATGACAGTACTGTACTGTTTAAAAATCTACTTGCAAACATAATATATTTTTCTGTGTGTTTAAATTTTTAAATTATTTATGGGGAGTGCCAAAGGAAGGATCCGCCCCGGGTACCAAATACTTTAGGTACGCCCCTGCTCACGCCTCTTGACTTTTTCTTGTGGGGCCATCTCAAGTCGGTAGTCTATGCTGATCGACCCAATAAAATCACATCTGAGTGTGCCAAAATCAGTACCAATGTGTTAAGGAATGTTCAAACATCATGCATTCAACGCGTCAGAAAGTGTCTCCAAGTGGAAGGCCACCAATTCGAACATTTATTATAATTTAATAAAATGTGCCTATGGTTCTTGACTTTTGTGCCATCCTGTATATGCGTAGCTGGCTAGGAAGGCATGAGGAGAACGAAAACCAATCTCCTCCTCCACCAAATCCATCCAATGAGGCGGGATGCTGCAGAGGGGTCGACCGCAGATCGATCATGAACCGTCATTCAAAAACTTCTTAAAAAGGAACTTAAGGATATATATACAGGGTTTTTTTTTCAGGTTTTTGTCAGGAGGTGAAGGTTACAACCTTACAGGACAGACTGAAAAACTTGGCAGCCACTTCACGCTAGAACATATTTTTTAGAAGCAATAGAAGGTCCAGAAAAACTAACTGAGGAACAAGTTGATCAAATTTTCACTGTGTGGAGTGGAATGCATGACAGAAGACTTTTGCTATAGATGTTGTACACTGTGTTTTGAAGCAATATACATACAGACAAACATGATACATTTTTATTATATTTCATATTGAATATTGGAAAAAGCTCATTTAAATGACTACATAATAATTATAGAATTAGGCAAACAGCTAAAGTTTATTAAAAAATACATGTTTTTAATCTTTTTCATTTTTAACTCATTTTACCAGTAGTGTTTGAAAACCTGTATTTAGCTAAAATTTCAGGGGGTGAAGGCTCATGTTCAGGTGGTGAATCTTCACCACCTGGCCCTATGAAAAAAAAGACCCTGTGTGTGTATATATATATATATATATATATATATATATAATATATTGAGATATTATAGAAATGAGGAACTTAAACAAACAGACAGCATATTATGCTCCGGACAGACAGAAAATTCAGCGAAGCACAAAAGCGATAGATTTGGGAGTTATAATGACCGATGATGCGAAATTCGAGACACAAAATCAGATAGCAATAAACAAAGCAAAAAAGTCGCGGGACAGGTATTAAGAACCTTTAATAGATGGGGCAAGACAGTAATGATTCCCTTGTTGAAAATACTGATGATACCAAAACTTACAGGACAAGTAAAGAACTCAACTACTGGGAAAGACTATGTAAACTAAATCGGTATTCCCTGGAAAGAAGAAGAGCGAGATACACCACACCTCAAACTAAACCCAATTACCATCCAAACAACACTGGAAAATAGGAAAGGTAGAATGTGTAGTGTTCCCAAATTAAAGGCCCGACAAGGGATCTCCTCAACACTGAAGGAAAGCAGCTTGGTTGTTAGGGGGCCAAGACTTTTTAACCAGCTTCCAAAGAACCTCAAGAACGTGACAGGGGTGAAAGTTGAAGTCTGCGAAAGAAGACTAGGTGCCTGGCTCGGGATGGTACCAGATGAGCTGGGTTTACCTGGCTATGTGCAGTGAAGAGGGCAAGAGAGCAACTCGCTCCACCACCAAGTCAGGCCTAGAGGCGGGGCCACCAGCTTGACCTTCGTGTCAAGAGAGACCAACGCACAGAACTGCTACGAGGTTACGAGGTGTATATATACACACTGAAACTACTGCATACTAAATTGAACTGAAAACAATGTGGTCATAAAGTAATATAATAAATTAAATTGAAAAACAACTTGCGTTGAAATATACTGAACGAATATCATAAAAAAACCATAAAAAAAAAACGAAAGGGGAAACTTTCCAAAATTTTAAAAATGTAAAGGAGGAAAAACCACCATAAATGAGGAAAGTAAAACCGAGTATTTTGAGTTTGTGGTCTTCAAGAAATGAGTCCGGTTTTAGCTCCCTCTCGTAAACAAGACTTTGTTATGTATCAATTTTTTTTTTAAGCCTCCACACACCGTATATTCGAATACGCATATACGAATGTGCTCGTAAACATTTACACAAAAAACGTACGTAGCAATATCTGTACTGCACACACACACACACATATATATATATATATACAAAATACAGGTCCTGTATACGGAACGTTTGCGATTGCAGATATGTGTTGTTTTTGGTCCAATTTGTGTAGAGCAAGCTAAGGTAGTACCAGTGTGACTGGGAATTCATTCATATAGGTAAATTTGTGCTGCCTTGGGGAGAAAACACAAACTTGTGGTGCATCTTGCTCCTGAAGAATCATGCACCAGGACTGATAATGCTCTATGTGAAAAGATGTTTAACTTTTCATACTTCCATTTAAACTATGAATGCACTGATGACTATATATATATATATATAAAATGCGCCTCGGTGTTGTAGTTGTTAGCGTCGCTGACTACAAATCCATCAGCTCCGGGATCGAGACCCAGTGATGGCAGGCGGCGTGCAGCAGAACCCAGCTGTTCATCCTTCCACACAATAAAAATTGGTTGGTAGATAAATGGGTACCCTGGGTGGCCCAGTGGTTAACACGCTGGGCTGCTGGTGGGGCGTGGTTCGGATTCCACGTTAAACTGTAGGTCTAGTCGGAGTAACGAGCTTCATCTTCGTCAGAATAAACAATTCGGGCGGAAGCTAAACCAAGGTTAACCAAGGTTCAGTATATATAAAAGCCAAGCCTACCTATATCTTTCCCCTTGCACAGGCTTCATAATAGGCTTATAGACCGACCTCCCTTTTCCTATTTATTCCTCTTACTTAATCTCTTCTCTCAATTAATCCCTGGGCGAAAATATCTGCATAAAATAATCCCAAAAATTAATTACACTCACTCGGTATTAGAAATGTTAAAAAATTGAAGATTTTACGTAAAGAATTTCGTGTCTTTCCAAATCAAAAAATAGTACCGAGCCGAATCAAAAAATTAATTTGCGTGAAATATATATATATATATATATGGGAGAGAGAGAGAGAGAGAGAGAGAGAGAGAGAGAGAGAGAGAGAGAGAGAGAGAGAGAGATTTATAACCTACTTTTTTTTCACTTATAATTTAGTGATGCTATAAATACATTAATTTTGGTTGGTTTAGTCATAAAGTCAGTTAGACTGTTATTTATCGGTCTAAAGCCTCGAATAGCGGGATCTCAGAAGGTGCTGAAAAATGTCAACATCTTCATATATATATATATATATATATATATATATATAATATATATATAATATATATTAGTGGTGGACCGGATGTCAGTTTTTCAACATCTGCGGATGCGGATTTTTAATTTCAATATCCGCGGATGCGGATGCAGATGCTTATATTTAGTTAATCTATCAATATAATATAGAATTATGAATATATGACATAATTTTTCAAGTTTCGTGATATTACTATTATGGCAGGCAATGCGTAAGAATTAAAATTAATATTAATATTTTCATTATGATAAAAATAATAACTTTCTCAAGAGTTTCAGCCACAGTGGAGTAAACACAGCGGCACAGGCAGTGTTTGTTGATTTAATAGTATTTATATTTTGAGGTTTATATATTTGTTTGTTCACTATTAATTAATACTTTACATGAAATGTGCATGACTGGGCCTTATAAACTACTTTATAAGCTAATTTAATTGTAAATTGCATAATTTATTAGAGGTAATATCCGCATAACATCCGCACTCCATTATTCCGCAGTCAGAAGTGCGGATGCGGATGTTAAAAATGATGCGGATGCGGATATCCAGTCCACCACTAATATATATATATGGTTTATAGAGGTTTTTTACTCTGTTTTAGTTTATATGAGAATTGACAAAAGTGTATAGACACTTACGGTTTTTCCATAGTTTTTTTAATTTGATAAATACAAATCAATAAATTATAATAACAGATTAATTAAATGAATATATTTAGAATCGTGTTGATTTCCCCCTTTTGCATTATGTAAAACTGACACACATTCTGGCATTCCGTTCATGAGCGTTGCCATTTATTCTTGAGGACAATCGTCGTAATGTCTATTTACTTTTGTCAATCCTCTTTATATTCTAATTTATAAAGATTTGTCAAATATAATTAAAAACTTTGGTATCATAAATCAATTTTTTTTTTCTTAAAGATGGAAGGCTTAATTCATATCACAGTTATATCCTTATTAAGTTAAAAATTATTTCGAAGAAAATGAAAACAAAGACAAATATATATATATATATATATATATATATATATATATATATATGATGAATAAACCACGAAGGAAAGGAAACACAGAATGATGCTCAAGCGCTTTCGTCTAATGACATCCTCGGGAACACTGAGGAGTGTTCCTGAGGATGTCATTAGACGAAAGCGCTTGAGCACCATTCTGTGTTTCCTTTCCTTCGTGGTTTTATTCATCATAATATTTTTCACGTGTTACTTTCGTGAAATAATTTTCATATATATATATATATATATATATATATAGATAGAGAGAGAGAGAGAGAGAGAGAGAGAGAGAGAGAGAGAGACCAAAACAAATGAGCGATGTTAGATCTGGGTATTAGTTGGATGGGTAACGGTCCTCTATGTTCCAATAATATACAGTAGTGACTCGTGGCCCTCGAGTTACACGTAAAGCTGTGAGTCCCCTCCGTCAAATGATCTTCAATCATGCGAAGTAGATTAAACAACCCCAAATCCTTACAAAAGCCCGTTACTATATGAAATTAATGTTTTCTCTTTTTGTTTGAAGTTTATAACAGATGAACAAGATGGCGGATTACACCCAACAAGGGAAAGTAAAATTAATTTTATCACACGTAGCTTCCTCTGGGGACATTTAAAGTCGGTTGTTTACCAGACAAGACCACGAATTATTCAATGGTTAAAAGACAACATACAACAAGAATGGAACAACATTAGTACCGTTCAATGTAGCTCAGTGCTTCTGAAACTTTTTCAATGTCATTCACCCTTGAGTCATTGTTAAAAAAGTTCATTCACACCCCCGACTTCACCTTATAATTTGTTTATGTTCCATTTTCCTTTCTCTCTTTATAAACAATTAAATATGGATCATGTCAACACTTCGTTCGGAAAGGAATAAATGATTAATTCTCTATATATACAATTAAATATGGATCATGTCAACACTTCGTTCGGAAAGGAATAATGATATTAATTACTAAAAATATCGTTTATTTTACCACCTGAACAAAACTGAAAAAAAAATGAGTGGCTTGTTATACATAATACTGTACTATGAAAAAATATTTTTACATGAATACTTTTAAAGAAGTGCACATAAACCAGCATCGCCATATTGAAAAGTGTGAATCTCTCAAACATTTAGACTTTATAGTAGTATGATAAATACAATTTTTTCCAAAATCATTCAATTCTTACATTTTACTTACCTTGTAAGCAATCTTTATTACTCCAAATCTGATGATTATTATCATTGACTATGAATCAGTTTGATATATATAAAACCTTAAAAAATATATCTATTTTCCTTATTCGCTTCATTAATATCTTTGGCCTACTAATATATCATTTCTGCCTCAGTTTATGCTTTATTTAATTATACACTTTTTGAAATGCTCAAATATCTGGAAAGTAAATAAAATAATAAAGTTAAGCTAAATTACTACTTGAAACGCTTACAAATGTATCGCTATATTTCTGATTATTAACACCATAACATAAATTAACACTATCACAAATTACCAGTTCTATTTTATAATGAGATAAAATTTCATAACTCACTATCACTGGCAATAAGAAAGTCTGCACAGCTGCCAACTAATCTATATTTACCCGGTCAGGCAGTTACCAGTTTCAAAACTGAGCAAAAATTATAATAATTCAATCTAGTTTAGCTCATTCACCCTTATTATTTCATTCACCTTTCATTCACCCCTAAGATTCCATTCACCCTAACAAAAATTTTATTCACCCTTGGGTGAACCATTCATCACTTTAAGAAGCACTGATGTAGCTCACGTGACCGAATTAACATGTGCCAACACCTGAATGGAATGCAATTTGAACATTTATTGTCTTCATAACAAATACAAAATAATCCCCTGTGGTAACGGACTTTTGTTACACCCTGTACAGGGTGTTATCAAATTATGTTTCATAAATTAGAATACATATTCAGGAAGTCAAAGTGAACAAAAAAGTTCCTATGAACATAAATCCGTAATCGCTTCGTTTCCGAGATACGTTGCTCTTTTGCCGAGGACGATCCAATAAAAATGAAAGTCATTAAAGTTTATCAAAGTCGTAGTTGTCTGGTTGTTTAGATAGCTATTTTTCTTTTGTTTTGATAGTATTTTGTTAGTTGCTATTTTAGAAAACAAAATTATTTCCTTCATGTCATGTGTCACTCTCATGTAATGTTACAGAGCAGTATTATTTTGAAGAACTTGAAAATAAAAACCCACTCTAATAGACAGAGTTTATTTCCACGACAGTTTCGACGCCAGTGGGCGTCGAAACTGTCGTGGAAATAAACTCTGTCTATTAGAGTGGGTTTTTATTTTCATATTTTGACCTTCACGTAGAAAAAAGTGAAGTTTTTTGCATTTATTTTGAAGAACTTGCTGATATGCATCTCGTGCTACGAGAGATGCTAGGCAACGCAGCTGCTTCCCAACGCCGGTATGCTGAAAGGTATCATAATAGGCGATTACCATCGAGGCCTACATTTCTTTCAATTGACCGTCGACTCTGATGCAGGGAAACCAATTTGAGTGCTCGTTGTAAATAAACTTTGATAAACTTTAATAACTTTCATTTTAATTAGATCATCCTCGGCAAAAGAGCAAGCAATGTATCTCGGAAACGAAGCGATTAC
This sequence comes from Bathynomus jamesi, assembly GCA_023014485.1. Taxonomy (NCBI): domain Eukaryota; kingdom Metazoa; phylum Arthropoda; class Malacostraca; order Isopoda; family Cirolanidae; genus Bathynomus; species Bathynomus jamesi. Next base: position 228,846 of record JAJOZX010002590.1, read on the forward strand.
AGATTATGTTCATAGGAACTTTTTGTTCACTTTGACGTTCTGAATATGTATACTAATTTATGAAACATAATTTGATAACACCCGGTCTATGATTGTAGGTGTAAAACGCCTCTGAAAGCGAAATCGTTACGTGATCCTCGAAATCCTCGAGTGATGAAATGTCGCCAGGTTGTTGCTGATAATTTTTATCCTGTCGCAGCAAAATAGTCAATATCCGCCTCTTCAAATAAGAAGGCTCGGGTTCTAATCTTGGTGTGGGATAAATTTTGCGTGTGTATATATATATATATATATTTTCCTAAATATTTCCCGAATAAAATCCGAATTTATATTTGTGAATTCGGTGTCTCTTTTCACGATAAAACTAATTGGGATTTGTAAATTAAATATTCAGGGGGGAAATCTAAAATATGAAACCTATTACATATTCGTGATATAGATACCCTCATTTACCCTAAAATATGACGCATATGGAAACCTGAGTGAGCTACTTCATGTTAATAACATGAAAATCAAGATTTCAGCGTGAAATACGATATTTCACGAATATAAAAAATATATCAAGGCAATATTCGGGAAATGTTTAATTGTGCAAATATTTTGTTTAGAGGCTAAAACATTGGTTTTAACTACTTTTTTAGAGTTATTTATACAACAAAAAACATTTAAATCCCAAAAAAGTATAAAATCTCATTGGAAAACTTGTGCATTTCCCTGATAACATAAATTCTATTCTAAAGGACTGGAGTTCGAATACCGATGAAGGTAAGTTTTCAAAATGATAAACTGAATTCAATTTTCGTTTTAAAATCTCTCTCTCTCTCTCTCTCTCTCTCTCTCTCTCTCTCTCTCTCTCTCTCTCTCTCTCTCTCTCTCTCTCTCTCTCTCTCTCTCTCTCTCTCTCATACACACACACACAAAATTTTAATGAATAACTAGGCTTAATTAAATTTTACCTCATATTAAATGAGGTTTCCTTTACTTCACAGATGGCTGTCAACAGCAGACAGCATAACTCGGCAATGGTCTAAGTGTAGACACAAATTAAATGGATGAAATATTCATATAGAACAGAAATAACTCCAGTTTAAGCTTGATTATGGTGTTTCCTTTACAAATTCGTTTTTGGAATTTGGTTAATTTTCCTTTTTCTTTTTTTTAAGTTTAATTAATTTGGCAACATTTGCAGTGGACTGCAAAGCTTTTGCAAAACGCTTTTAAGATAACACGTGATCAGTGAGTGAAAATCACTCTTGTTTTTCCTGGAATGTCTAATGGGCTTTTTTTTCATATATATATATATATATATATATATATATATATATATTCATAAATCGAATACCATAGTTGCGGGTGACTTGAACATCAATTTGCAATCTGAAGCAATCTCTCATAAATTTTTAAATTTAATGAATTCTTTCTATCTTAGTCATTCTATTACCAAACCCACTCGAGTCTGCAGCTATGGCAATCGAATAACAGAATCTACGATTGATAATATATTTGTAAATAGCAATGCCATCGTGAATTCTGGAATTATAACCACAAACATCAGCAATCATTTTCCTACTTACGCTATATTCAATAATATTGTTCAGGTTGCGGACAAAACAACTATTGATTACGGAATATTCTCAGAGGTTAACAAAAGGAAATTTATTGGGGCTGTAGAAAATACTAGACTTGACTGTGACGAACCTTTAAATGACCCAGATCATACGTTTCAGTTCTTGTATGACACTTTATTCCATATTTTTAATATTCGCTTTCCTTTAAGGAGAAAAACAGTTTCGCCCAAAAGTGTCGCGAATCCATGGATCACTCCAGGAATTATCATTTCAACAAAGAACGGAGATAAATTATTCAAATTGCAATTACAGAGCAAAATTCCTAAAATACAATATACTCAATACAGAAACAAATTAACTAAAATAATCAAAATTGCAAAATATAACTATTATAAATAATGATCACTCACCTCTAGAATATATGCCACCCAGCCCACTAAATTCATTTTCTTTTGTTCCTGCTACCTCTACTGAGGTCCAGAATATTATTGATAAATTAAAAAATACAAAAAATAACATTCATAACATTCTTGTACCCTATACTGAAACTTGTTAAAGATAAGATATCTGTAACTTTGGTTAAAATTATCAATCAAAGTATTTCCAAAGGAATATTCCTATCAATGTTAAAAACTGGTTGTACAGTGCGCTCGAAAAGTCTCTCCGCAGTTAACGTGCTTGTTGTCAAAAGAGTTTGACAACAGGTGTAGACGAGTTGCTCTGTGCCTGCAAAATGGTGGAAAACACTTTCAACACATGCTGTAAAATCAAAAGGTTATGTAATAAAATCACTAAATCATGGTTGAATGAAAACATTGTAGTTTTTCAATTTCCTATGCGTTTAACATAGCACTGCGGAGAGACTTTTCGAACGCACTGTATAACGCCCATTTTTAAGGGGGTGATCCCACACTAGCAACAAATTACTGGCCGGTGTATTCATTATCTGTGTTCAGCAAAGTTTTAGAAAAAATTGTAAAAAGTAGAATGCAGCGATATTTAGAATCCTACAATTTATTATCTCCAAATCAATATGGCTTCCGTAATAATAAAACAACGGAAATGGCTATTTTAAATCTTATGGAAAATGTAAATATAGCTAAGGAGAACAAAGAAATAATGATATCGATATTTATGGATTTGAGTAAGGCGTTTGATGTAATAGACCATAATATTCTACTTAATAAATTATATTGTTACGGCTTTAGAGGAGCAATCAGTGATTGGTTTAAAAGTTATTTGTCCAATAGATATCATTTTGTATCAGTAAATAAGGTTTGCTCAACTAAAGCGCTTGTCAAACATGGTGTGCCACAGGGCTCAGTTCTGGGTCCACTGTTATTTTTATTATATATAAATGACCTTCCACGTTCATCTGATATACTGAACTTCATAATGTTTGCAGATGATACAACTGTCTCTTTTTCTTGCAAAGATGTTAATACAGCTAAGAATATATTTCATTCAGAATTCATCAGTGTAATGAAATGGTTGACCACCAATAAACTCTTCCTAAATACCAGTAAAACAAATTTCATGATTTTTACTAATAAAAGAAATGTATATCTTGATGAACTTAATGTTAATGAAATCGCCATAAAGGAGTGTACTGTAACAAAATTTCTTGGTGTAATGCTAGATAAGAATTTGCAATGGAGTGATCATGTAAATTATATCGCGAAAAAGACTTCAAGGAGCGTTGCTATAATGTTTAAACTTAGAAATGTAGTCCCCAAACAAGTTTTATTGACTCTTTATCATACTCTTGTTCTTCCTTATATAACATACTGCACCCTTGTTTGGGGAAACTCCGCTAACAACGCATTAAATGGTAACTTTGTCATCCAAAAACGAGCAATAAGGTTATTATCTCTTTAAATAATGCACTAGAGTGATCAAGGAAATGAGCATTTCCTTGATCACTCTAGTGCAATATTTAAAGAGCTAAACCTACTAAAGCTCAACGATATAACCAAACTGGCACATTTTATTTTTATTTACGAGTGTAAGAACAAAATCATTAATTTGCAATGGGTAAATAGATATTTTGTAACTCATCAAGAAATCCACTCGTATCAGACCAGAAATAGATGAAAGCTTGTTATACCTCAATTTAGATTGTCTTCATCTCAAAAACTACCCATTTTCATTAGATTGAAACTATGGAATGACTTGCATGCCGATATAAAAAATATTGTGAATGTAAATTTGTTTAAAACCAAGTTGAAATCCCGATTAATAATGGCATACTAACAAAAATCTAGGATTAATGTCCACTAATATTGTTTAATATTGTCCATTAATATTATTTAATATTGTAATACATGTTTTAACTATTAATAATACTTATTTACTTATTTATTTATTTATTATTATTAATTAATAACAACTAGCTGCTTATTTTTAATAAGAGCCCAATAAAGCCTAAAGCTTAAGGGCCAAATTAAATAAAATAAATACTCGAGCTTCAAAATTATTCATGTCATTGTAAATTGAAAAAAATTTATTTATTTTATTATTATTAATAAAGGTTATTCTATTCTATTCTAAGTAATTTTTTTTTTTTACTTTTACAATTATTAAGTTTATTGACTTATTATTTTATTCAGAACAAAGCTTGAAACTCATTTTGTAAACTAGTCTTCGTTGACATTTAGAATAAATATTAACATTGATTAAAACAGTTTACAAATATATAAAATCTGCATCGTACAACTTAATAAGTGTTGTACCTTTATATTTATCACATTCTCGTAAGTTCTGATATGAATTACAACTAATAAAATCTAAATTACGGCCTAATTACTTAATAGTGTTACGTAACGCGTGTTTGACAGTGATCAACTGATCATAGATCAGTTTGTAACGTTGTTTCTCTGCAAGCCAAGTGAAGATACTGAAGTTAAGGGGTTCGAAGACTGATTGATGCTGGTAATAATAATAATAATAATAATAATAATAATAATAATAATAATACAGGAATTAAATGGGTGGCATTAGTTGGCCTGAGCCCGGTGCCAGTTTCTGGCCCTCCTCACTTAACTTTATCTTATACAAAAATACACGTCAAATTTTACAATTATGTATAGATTTTTTAATGTTGCAATATATTAAACAAAATTTATACAATATACAAAACAGCCACAAAAAACATGTTTGGCGGAACGAAATAATAGACATTTTTCGTGCTTTTTATCATTTTTATTTTCAAATGTCAAACTTTTTCCTGTTTTAAAAATAATATTTTTTGATATGTTCTTTCTGAATTGAAACTTGGGCTGTCATGTTAAACTTTATTATGTCATGCTATATTCATGTTTAAAAAGTTCTAAATATTTACACAGTATATATATATATATATATATATATATATATATATATATATATAGTTAGTTAGTTAGAAAAGAAATCTATATATTTCTAGAGGCACGTGACAGATTCAATAAATATCAAACATGGATTCAGATCAGGAAGACCGCCTCTCGCAGTTTAATGGTAATGTTAACGGCCCAACTCCTAAAACAATGCCAATTACGAGACACAGATTTTGCCAACACTTTTAATACACATGACCACGGAATAACAGTGCATAAACTAAAATATATGGGCATAAAAAACTATGGTATTTGTCATTTACCATTACTTATTCGGACTATAGTGGATTTAATTATCCCAGAAGAGTTCCTTGTTCCATGCGCGGTCTGTGTGTATCATATATATATATATATATATATATATATATATATATATATATATATATATATATATACTAACTTCTTCAGTGGACGAAAGCAAGTTGTAACAGACAAAGGAATAGTGTCATCAGAATCAAATGTCTGTACCTCAATTCCACAGAGAAAAATAGCGGGCTCATCTGTTATTTATAATAATGCTAATATAGTTAAAGGCGTGACCAACAGAAGCGCATGCAGTAACATTCTTCGCAGACGATACACAAGTTACCAAGCGGTGATAAAAATACCAAATCATATGTATGTACACCCTGTAAACAAACACAGATAATAATAAACACATGGTCAGAAAACAACAGTATGAAATTTAACACTGAAAATTTTCAGGTCTCGAATTATAGAAAAGTAAGACGCTTTATATACAGGGCGTCCCAAAAAAATGTATACACACTTTAACAGCTGATAGCTCAATTGATGTTTCTTTCTTTGCAAGTTAAACCCATTAGAATTAATAATGGCAGTCAGACTAAGCTTTGAACAAAGGAAATTCATTCTAAAATGCTACTGGAAGTGTGAAAACGCAGTTGAAGTGCAAAGACAGTTTAGGAGGGAGTTTCAAACAGATCCACCAACGCGACTTACCATCACTCGAATTAGAGATAAGTTTGAAGGCGATGGAACTGTTCAGAATGTCCACAAGAAGCGTTCCGGAAGACCACGGACATCGACAAGCCCCACAAAGCAAGAAAGAGTACTGGAAACGTATCACCAAAGTCCAAGAAAATCTGTGCGGCAAGTGAGTCGTGAGGTAGGAATTTCAGAATCGTCTGTCCAACGCATTTTGAAGCGCTGTCAATGGAAAAGTTACATTCCAAGATTAGTCCATGCTATTAATGAAGATGATCCGGACCGAAGAGTGGAGTATTGCGCGTGGTACTTGGCACGATGTGGATGTGGATTGGACGAAGGGGTTTCGTAGAATACCATCCGCGTTCACCAGACCTCACACCACTAGACTTTTTTTTATGGGGATACTTAAAAGACAAAGTCTACGCTATAAAACCTGCAACAGTCGCTGAATTGAGCAGCCATTGAACGAGAATGCACACAAATACCAAACGAAATGTTTCGTGATGTTTGCGATTCCATTGCTTCGCGTTATCAGCAGTGCCTGGACCAGAACGGACGTCAGTTTGAAAACAGGCGTTGACAAAACAATTAAATAATGTCTGTAGATTCTATTACATTTTGAAAATGAAATGTATTTTAATAAACACTGCCTTTATAAGTATTTAAAGTGTGTATACATTTTTTTGGGACGCCCTGTATATATATATATATAATATATATATATATATATATATATATATATATATATATATATATACAGGGCCGGATATATAAGTTGCGAGGCACTAGGCAGATCTAGAAATTGCGAGGCCCTAGGCCTATATATATGAAAATATGGATTTAATTATCGGTACTATACCAGCAATATTAGAATCCCGCATAGACAGAACTATGCCAGCACTTAAAAATTAACCAAACCAAAATAATCACGCATGGAAATTGTATAAGAAATATAAATAAACCATGCAAATAAGTATAAATTATAATATGAATCAAGATTTGTATCGAAAATATAAGACAATGATTTCTAAGATTTATATAATATTATAGGTAATGACTTTCCATAGTATACAAACGTTTTTCATATGTGATGTATAAGAGATGTTGACATTTCATTTTTTATAATAGTGAGCGATCGACTTATCAGGCTAAATATTAATGCTTTAATATTTGGTTCAGATGCTCCTTGAATATTACAGCAATGCTTTTCTACTTTTCTTCGAGCTAAACTCTTCAATTAATTGAGAATAATCTAATGAATTTGTTATATCGTTTTCTATTGATAACATAGCTAATGATTGCAATCTCGCTTGAGACATGGTGGAACGCAAACATGTTTTAATAAGTTTGAGACGCGAGAAACTTCTTTCAGCCGAAGCAACAGTAACTGGGATGGTTAATACTATTCGAAGTGCAACATAAACATTAGGATAAATCTCACTTAGTTGTTTTTGCACTATATAAACAAGGGCATTTCAGAGATCTGTTTTCTCAGGTATAAACCTGCAAAGTAGTTTAAGTTCTTCATAGAGTTCTAAATCATTAATATCACTTGAACAGAACGCGCAAAACGGCTTGAGCGAGGCCCCCTTTGGCGCGAGGCCCTAGGCGATCGCCTAGTTCGCCTATAGCTAAATCCGGGCCTGTATATATATATATATGTATATATATATATATATACTACCTAAAACAATCGTAATGATAGCTTAAGAGGAAATAAGATGAAAAGTTTCATATTTTACACAGAACCCTATTCCCCATTTCGGGGGTTATGAACCACTTGTAGAAGCATTGTTAAGCAAGCAAATAGAGGGGTAAACGTATTGACAAGGCCTCTATATGTAGTTCATCAGCACTATATATATATATATATATATATATATATATATATATGCGCCTCGGTGGTGTAGTGGTTAGCGTCGCTGAGTACGAATCCATCGGCCCCGGGTTCGAGACCCGCTGACGGCAGCCGGCGCGCAGCAAAACCCAGCTGTTCATCCTTCCACACAATAAAGAAAGTGGTTGGTAGATAAATGGGTACCCTGTGTGGCCTAGTAGTTAAGACGCTGGGCTGCTGGTGGGGCGTGATTCGGATTCCACGTTAAACTGTAGGTCTAAGGTGGAGTGAAAAGCTTGACCTTCGTCAGAATGAACAATTCGGGTGGAAGCTAACCAAAGGTGTGTGTATATATTATCTACTCTGGAACAATCTTCCTCAATCCATCTTTCCCCTTGTCTTTGGCCTCCAGGCTCTCAAACGCAGAATGTCCAGGCATCTCCAAAACTTTGAACCTTGATTTCGGCGTTTTAGCGGGCGTTCGCTCTTGGCCCCTCCTTCCTGCATAAGAAAAAAAGGTGACCAAGATAGACGTAAAAATGGCTCACGTTTTAACTCTCTCTCTCTCTCTCCTCTCTCTCTCTCTCTCTCTCTCTCTCTCTCTCTCTCTCTCTCTCTCTCTCTCTCTCTCTCTCTCTCTCTCTCTCTCTCTCTGCCTTTGCCTTTCTATCGATACACGAAGGAGCTTCCAAAGAATAACAGAATTAATTTTGGGTAACTTTTAAAAGAAGTGACAAACATTAATGATTCCTTTGCTGAAAACCTTTTAAATAATATTAATAATAATAATAATTAATAATACCATAAGTGGCATATTGTTCAGTTGTTACTTTCACGTTTAAAAGAGAAATTAGTCAATTTGAAGAAATACAAAGGAGCTTAAAGCAATAATATGCTGAGTATCCTTGGAGAGGATAAGAGAAAGATACAATAAAGATAATAAAGATAAAATAATCAAGAAATGGTGCTTAATAGCGAGACAAACCCTATTCCTCTATAGATAACCCTGAGAATCAGGAGAGACAAAATGCGCAGTAGTCCCAAAATAAAAAAAATAGGTAAGGAATTGTTTGAAGTTTAAACTCTTCTTGAGAACAGTTTTGCAGTTGGGAGACCAAAACTGCTTAATCAATTGCCAAAAGAAATAAGAAATATTAATGATGTCAAAGTGGATGTCTTCTAAAGGAAACTAGACACCAGGGTCAGAATAATCCCCGACGAACTGGGTGTATTTGGTTATGTGACATGAGGAATCAAGAAAGCAATTCTTTCCTACACAGGGCCAACTCTTGAGGTAGGTCGTCCTGCGGGATTGTGAAACCATTGCAACGATGCAAGGTATAACTTTAACTTTATACCTTATTCAGAGTCTTATCTATTGTTGTTCTAAGTCCTAACTTTTAAAATTACAGTGTTTAAAATTATCTTATTATAAGTGTTAGTTTCGTTCAAAAGTATTTTAGCATCTAGGATATTTATCACTAATTGTACACTTATGCTTGCAGCCTCCTTTTGTTGCAATGAAGTGGCTGCAAATATACTTAGGTTACGGGTAAACATTTACACTTTTAAGAATTCCTTTTGGATTCCTTAGTGAATAATGAAGCAATTTCTCCTAAAAAATAATAAATAAACAAAAATGATAATTATGTTGTGAATTTTGTACCCATTTATGGTAAGTTACCAAATCTGAATTTAACCAAAATTTAACAACCAGACAATCCAAAAACGCTTGCTCTTTTCACTGACAACTTGTTATACATAACGCTTTTGGAAATTACTATGATCTAGAAACACATTCTAACGGAAACTTTAGAAAAGTTAGTTTAAAAATCTCTATCGTGAAGAAAAATACGTACAGGGTGTCCACAATGTCTTGTCATTCCAATAAACTACTAACTTAATTTAGTTTTTCTTTCAAACCCATTTGAAATGTGTGATAACAACAACTATACGATTGAACAACGCATATTGGCTAGTACCTGAGTTCATGAGCGACCACGTAACGCCAAAACCATTGAAAATATTCGTGCAGACCTCCAGGACCGATTCAATCATGCAGCTCCTCCAAAAAGGAGACGCACCATTGACTCGATTATATGCAATGTTGGAAGTAACGGCGTTACTAGTAACCCCGTTACTTTTCTAGTAGCTGTAGCGGTAACGCCGTTACTTTCGAGATGTAACGAAAATGGTAACGGCACTACTTTTTAGAGCGATTTCAATCGTTACTCACTACTCGCTACTTTCAAAATGATTATTTGACTAGTATCATTTATTAGCTGTTAATTAGCTGTTAGCTCCTCCAAACGAGGAGGACTATCAGATGCCAATTTTGAAAAACTAGTTTTGAGTCGAACAACACACTCCTAAAAAATCTGTAAGATTAGTTTTTTTTGGATAAGTCATTTTTTTATTTGAGTTTATGTTTTCATTTTTTGTCATATAGAGTATAATTTGGTATTATTAAGGCTTTTTCACTCTTAGTCTTTTCTTAAAAGTAACGGTAGCGGTAGCGGTAACGCGTTACTTTTCCATAGAAGTAACTGAAGCGGTAACGACGTTACTTTTTTATCAATGTAACGATAGCGGTAATGACGTTACTTTTTTATCAATGTAACGATAGCGGTAACGCGTTACTTTTTCATAGAAGTAACTGAAGCGGTAACGACGTTACTTTTTATCAATGTAACGACAGCGGTAACGACGTTACTTTTTTATCAATGTAACGATAGCGGTAACGCTGTTACTTTTTTTTATCAATGTAACGATAGCGGTAACGCCGTTACTTATAGAAAGTAACGTGCCCAACTCTCGTTATATATAAAATTATAATGACTTAATTTCCAATCAAATTATTGGATTATCGACGAAGAATTTTTTACTTTTAAGAAATGTAACTGAAATGGATTATATTATCATGTTTCCGAAAACACCACCATTCACCTTTAACATTCTATTAGATTAACATTACTAGTCATCTCTAGAATCATATTTATTTTGACATGAATGTATATTTAATGTTTAAACAAAAATGTTTTTTTTATGAAAATGTCTCGGATTCCTTTGTTATAGCTGAGGAAAATGCATTTGACACAACGCAAATATATGAGGGTGAATAACTCCTTTTAATGGCTGTATAAGTGACAAAGTGATTTTATCCACCATTATCTTTTTGGCAAGAAGAATCTCTCTGGTATGTTTAGAGATTATACGCTAGGTTCTGAAAAATGGAATTTTCTTAAGTTACCCCTAGCAGTGAAGTAATATAGTTGCTATTTTCTACCATATAGATGAGTAGGGAGGACTATAATTTCTTTTATCTTTTATGTAGATGCGTGTATGTGTATGAATATACATTACTGTATGAATCTCTCTCTCTCTCTCTCTCTCTCTCTTGCACACTATTTGAGTGTGTAGAAAATTTT